>BQNB010028134.1:16746-44547 GCA_026074375.1 Tanacetum coccineum | reverse complement strand
TTTAGCTTATTTGCCTTTTCTTTTAGCTTATTGAATCCAAAAGGCCCAATCAGTTTAGCTTATTTTCTAAGAGTTGAGAAAACCAAGCTGTCGCCTTTTTGTTTCTTTTTCTTAGCTTATTATTAAGTTTTAGTATTAAGTCCATTTAATAAAGTTACTAGTTTAAGCTGGTTCTTTAGCTTTTTCAAAAGAAAAATAAAAAAAAATTCAAAAAGGAATCCACAGGACTCGAACATGTGACCTCCCTCACACAACACCAAAGCTTTAACCATTGCGCCCTTGGGACTTTTCTGTTAGACACCTACAACATTTAATTAATATACACAGATTGGTTTTTTGCTTATTCAGCTT
The DNA here is from genome assembly GCA_026074375.1 of Tanacetum coccineum. Classification (NCBI taxonomy): domain Eukaryota; kingdom Viridiplantae; phylum Streptophyta; class Magnoliopsida; order Asterales; family Asteraceae; genus Tanacetum; species Tanacetum coccineum. The sequence goes on along the minus strand of BQNB010028134.1, from coordinate 44,196 downwards.
ATTTGATTTTTTAGCAGCTTATAGGTTTAGCTTTTAGGAGTTATTTTTCTTTATAAATCTTAGGAATAGTATCTAGTATTTTTAGGAATTTTCTCAAAAATTTAAGATTAAGTTTAGTATTTTTAATTTCATTATTAGTATTATTTAGTTTAATAAATAGTTTGAATTATTTTAAAAATCCAATTTTTTTTTTCTATTTTTAAAAATTAGTTTAAAGCATTTTAGTTTAAGAATCTTGCAATTTAAGTTTTTAGAGTTTATTTTGATATTTTTTTTGTTTATCCGTTAGCCCGTTAGTTGTTAATTAATCGTAAAGTGTTTAATTGTCGTTAGAATTTAGTTGTGCCTTTAATTCTAGTTTAGCGTGCCTTTTATGCGTTTTTTCCTTTGCGTTATTAGTTTTAGAATCCAAAATCAAATCTTTAATGATAATCAAGCTCGATTTGCGACATGAACGTGAATTTCCATTCACCTCTCACCGAGGAGAACGATACCCGTGTTGATTACTTATTATTCTTTCCTAAGAATAATTTGTATGATACTTTGCTTATGTATATGTATTTTATTTATTATATGTTTTTGACGAACATCAAAATGGCGCCGTTGTCGGGGAGAGGTGTAGCGATTTTTACGGGATTGTTCGTGTTCGAGCCTTGAAGATCCTTTCCCCGTGAAAGTTTTCGTTTTATTTTATATAAAAATACAAAAATATTTTATACTTCTATTTTTATTTTCTTTTATTTTAATATTGAAAATAACCGTGTTGTCAATTGTTAAATCGGCTCACCTTTAGATTAACAAACTATAAGAGAGGTATAAGGAGGGTCGATCTTACGAACTTCGGCCCCGAAAGGAGAAGGTTTTTAAAACGCTTCACGCTTACCCGATCCTCCGCTTTTTTATGCGTTTTCTAGAGAGCTACCGTGCACCTTTGACTATCGGTTACCAAAAATATTTTTCTTTCTTTAATTTCTTTTCCTTATGTATTATTTTAAAAATCTATAAATATTCTTCTTTATCCTCTTATTCGTTTAATTCTTATTCTTTCTACCCTCTTATCCGATAATTCTTCAACATGTCTTGGTTTTCGAGGTGCTCGTGGTGTGGAGGTCTGTTTAACGGTGGAAATTGTCGGCGTTATACCAATGTAAGTTTCAGAGACGAGTTTGTTCGTAACCCTGATCCCATTTCTTTTGATGAAACACTCGATTTTTCTTACCCACCTCCACAGCCCCAGTACGAGACATACTCGTGTGAGTTACGTGGGAACGATTCTCACTATGGTTTTGATTGTCCGCCACGGTTACCGCTTGTCTATGAGCAGGAACCGTGCTACAATCAAAACTTTGGTGATAATTATTATCCACAAAATTTACCGAGTTTTCCACAACAATATCTTTGTTGTGAAAACTGTGGGGGTCCTCATGCGAATTTTCAGTGTCAACCAAGGAATTGGAACTTATATGAGCCTAATCTTTGCTATAATTCTAACTCTTCCGGTTTTGACCAACCTAAACAGACATTCATCGATCATCTACCTCCTAAAGAAATGAGTGTCCGAGAATTGCTACTTCAGGAGAAACTTCATAAAGCTTTACAAGCCGTTTGTGAAAAGTTAAGTCAACAAGAGCAGGCAGCTACTGTTAGTACTCATACTCCCGAGCCTTCGCGACGTTTCAATTTTTTTACGATGATGACGAGGAGAGTACTATTCCTTTGAATGAAATTACTTCTCAAATTCCTCCATCTATTGCAATCACACCCGTCTTAACGACTATAGAGCCTGAGGACTCTCTCATCGTGGGGAATGAGCATCTTAGCACTATTCTTGAAAAGGAATCAGACAAATTCATAAAGTCTAGTGTTGAGGATCTTGTTCCAATCCTAAGTGAGTCTAAGGATACGTCTGACAGTGACAGTGAATGTGATTTGCCTTTTTGTAATAATTCTGTAACTTTCTCTAATCCTCTCTTCTATTCAAATGAAGATTTTATCTCTAGTGATAACGAGTCACTATCCGATGAGGACGTTCCGGAAGATAAGGTTAAAATTTATTCGAACCATCTTTTTGAATTTGATGACGAGAACATCTCTAGTGACGTAAATCCTCTTTTTAATAAGGTATTAGAGGACATCAAGAGTGAGGACTCCTATGTTTCTAAACTTGATGAGCCAAATTTGCTAGTCACACCTCTTTTTAAGCTTAATGAGGATGAGTGTTTTGACCCGGGAGGTGATTTCGTTTTGGAAGAAATCAAGGCTTGTCCTATAAGTGATTCAATACCACCGGGATCAGGAATTGATGATGCCGACTTTGACCCCGAGGGAGACATTTTTCTACTCGAGAAGTTATTAAATAATGATCCATCATTTCCTCTCCCCCTGAAAGAATTTAATTTTGAGGAACTTAAAGTAATAAAATCTGATGTTTTTACGGATTTTGAGGACGATTATTATGACTCAGAGGGAGAGAGATTAAGAATAGTGCTAAGATTTTGAGGACGATTATTTCTACGGATCTTGAGAATTTGCTTATTAAGGACACTATTCTTAATCTCTTTCCCGAGGTGTTTTAGATCGTGACCCAAGAAGCTTAGAAGATGAACTTCATAAAGATGATTTAAAGAATATGATCAAAGTTTTTGACCCCGGGATTCACAAGGAAATTATTTATCCGACATATGTGAGGTTACCCTTTAAGGATCGCTATTATTTTTCCTTCACAATTTGTTAGGAATTATATATACAAGACTTAATTCTGTTTGTTATATAGTTAGTTCTGCCAGTACACTTGTTAGTACTGGTAGAAGAGTTAGCATAGTTAGTACTGGTAGTTCATTATAAGTTAGTACTGGTTATGTAATAGTTAAGTCTGCTTATGAAGAAGTTAGTTAGAGTTAGAGATATGCATGAGATATCTTAGGAAAGGATATGCATGATCTCTATATGCGTTTTGTAAAGCCTATTAGGGTTTCCTTGGTGTATAAAAGGAACCCTAGTCATAGATAGATCAATGTAGATTAATAGAGATAATCTTAGTAATCATAGTCCTTGTAATCTGTAACCTAGTCAGATTCAAGGTATAATACAAAGCTTTCTTGTGTTACTTAATACTGTTCTTCTTAGCATTATTCATTAGTTTCCACATAATCAATAGTGTTTAGTCATTGTTTCACCATTGTTGCTTTAGATTTATCTAGAGTAACAAACCCTTTACAAGCTAAAGGTTAAAGATCCATTCAGAAGGGATCCAACAAGTGGTATCAGAGCTTGTGTGGAAACTCAGAATAAGAACTTTATTGTTTGAATCAGATCTACACTCAAACCAGTAAGATGGCAGAACAAGACACTCCTCCACCAACTATCACAGCAATGAAAATCCCTATTATCAAGAAGGGAGAATATGATATTTGGAGCATGAGAATGCGTCAATATATCTGTCATACAGATCATAACTTATGGGACATAATTGTCAATGGAGATCTCCAAGAAGAACCTACACCAACAGGAGATCAATCTGGTCCTTCTGCTCCTCCTGTTCCTAAAACTGCAAAACAACTGGCTGCCAAAAGGAATCAGGAAAGAGTTAAGAGCATCTTGCTTTTAGCAATACCTGATGAATATCTCCTTAAGTTTCATAATGTTCCGGATGCTAAATCTCTTTAGGGGGCAATCAAATCAAGGTTTGGAGGAAATGAAGAATCCAAAAAGATGCAGAAGAATGTTCTAAAACATCAGTTTAAAAACTTTACTACTGCACCAAATGAAATTCTGGATAAGGCTTATGATTGGTTCCAAAAGCTCATAAGTCAATTAGAGGTGTATGCTGCTCCAGTATTAAAGGATGATATCAATCATAAATTTCTAAGAAGTCTTCCTCCTTCATGGAGTCAAATTGCTTTAATCATGAGAAATAAGCCAGACATAGACCAGACTGATATTGATGATCTCTATAACAACCTTAGGGTCTATGAAGATGAGATGAAAAGGTCTTCAAGTTCCACATCAAATTCTCAGAACTTGGCTTATTTGTCCTCTGAGAATACTAGCAGAACTAATGAAGTTAGTACTGCCACTGGAAATTTTGGAGTTAATAGTGTTGGATGAACTAATTCATCAAGTCAGGTTTTATCTACTCCAGGTGCTGATCAAGTAGTGTGCTCTTTCTTTGCACAACAGACAACCAGTCCTCCACTTGATAATGAGGATTTACAGCAGATTGATCAAGATGACTTGGAAGAATTGGATATTAGATGGCAAGTAGCCATGTTGACTCTTAGTATGCAGAGATTCATCAAGAAGACAGGAAGGAACTTAGATTTCAAAGGAAAACAACATGTTACCTTTGATAAGTCACAAGTTGAGTGCTACAACTGTCACAGGAAAGGGTACTTTGCTAAGGAATGCAAGTCAGGATGGAACCAAGGGAAAAGATCTTATGGTGATAATGGCAGGAGGAATCCAACTACAAATGAACCATCATCACAAGCACTGGTGGCTCAAGATGGTCTAGGAGGCTATGACTGGAGAAATAATTTTGATGAACCAGTTAATTATGCTTTAATGGCCATCACTTCTTCAAGCTCATCAAGTTCTTCTGACAATGAAGTACGAAACTGTTCTAAACAATGTCTTGAATCTTTTAAAACTCTTCAAAAGAACTATAATAGCTAAAGAGAAAAACATAACAGAGACAGACTAGAAATTCAGGGTTATGAATTAGCCTTAGAGTCACTAGAATCTAAGATACTTGGACATGAAAAGAATGAACTGGCTTGGGGTGAAAAATATGAGTTTCAAAACTATGAGCTTAAATGCAGAGAATTAAAAATCAATAACCTAAATATGGAATTAGAGAAAGTTGTTAAGGAAAGAGATGAGTTGAATATTAAGATAGCAAAATGGGAAGAATCATCCAAAAGTCTTAATATTTTACTCAACAGTCAAATGAGTGCCCATGATAAAAATGGTTTAGGATATGGCACACAATTGAATGAAATGAGTGACAAGTCTGAAACTGATAGTGAGATCAGTATGAGTGTTTTTGAGGTCAGATCTAGTGATGAAGAGTCCACACCAGCAAATGATAGGTTTTCCAAAGCAGATGGGTATCATGTTGTTCCCCCTCCTATAACAGGGAACTTCCTAACCCCAAGAGCTGACATATCATTTGCAGGTTTAGATGAATATGCCATTAGAAAGAAAATCATTGAGTCAAAAACAACTGAGCTTAATGCTGACACTAGTAAATCTAAAACTAGTGAGACTGTAGGTAATACAAATGAAGTAAATGTTGAAAAACCTAAGTCTGTCAATGAATCAGTTGTGTCTACACCAAACATTAACAAAGATAAAGTCATCATTGAGGATTGGAACTCAGATGATGAGGATGATGTGTCTGAAGTTAGTCCTGTTAAGACTAATGAAACTCAAACAGCTAAAACTCAAGTTGATAAAATTGGTCAAACTTCTAAGAAAGCAGGAATTGGATTTAAGAAAATAAAAGCTTGCTTTGTCTGTAAGAGCACTGACCATTTGATCAAAGATTGTGATTTTTATGACAAAAAGAGCCCAGAACCTAAGCTGAAAAATGTGGTCAATACTGGTCAAAGGGTGGTCAAACCAGTATGGGATAATGCTAAAAGGGTTAATCATCAAAAAATTTCAAATAAATTGAACTACCCTCAAGCAAGAAGGACTTTTGTCCCATCAGGAGTACTAACCAGAACAGGTTTGGTTAATCCTGTTAGGCCAAATGAGAAAAGAGCAGTACAAACTATTAATACTGCTAGGCCTGTTAGTACTGCTAGGTCTGTTAGTACTGCTAGACTATTTGCCCCAAAAACAACACAAACTAGTAGTGCTGTTAGACTAATTTACCCAAGAATGGACAATGTAAGACCAAGAGCCTCATCTTCACAAATCAAGAGGTCTTATAATACAAAACTAGTTTTTAGACCCAAAGACTTAAAACAAGATGTTAAAACTTCTGGGGTTAACAATATGACCACTACTGGGACAATAGCAGTAGTTAGTTCTCACTAGTACAAAAAGTGGTATTGGTCACACTCAAAATTGTTGTGAATATATACATGTATAGTCATCACACGTTTAAAAAGTTTTTTGTGTGTGACAAAAAGGTCGCGTCGCCGTTAGGTCACCTTACGGTTCACGCAATTAGAGTTAGTCACACATAAAGAAGCTTTAGTGTCCGTATCCCACGTTTTTTTTTGTGTGAACTAAATAGGTATAATTTAGTGATCCGTAAAAATGTACAAACAACAAAAGCATGTTTTTTGGTTATATTTTAGTCTTATACAATATTAAACATTAAAGTGGGCCAAAAGTGTTAATATGTTTGACTCCATATGGTGTTAAAGTGAAGAAAATGTGTATTTTGTATGACTTTTGTTATCCAATGGCACCTGAATTTTATGTTTGTGTGTACCTGTTTCGTAAGTATTTAGCCACACAAAGACTGTTTGTTTTGGGTATTGAGTTCACCTATAAACTAGGTAATGTTGATCAAAAAGTGTTAATAAGTGTGACCATATGGTGTTTAAATTGAAGAAATGTGTATTTTGTGTGACTTATTGATCATCAATGGTCACATGAATTTTATGTTAGTGTGGCCTTTTGTAATATTTAGTCACACAAAGCATGTTTGTTTTGGGTATTTAGTCACATTTAATTTAAGCATAAAGTAGCAAAAGTGTTAATAAGATGTGACTATATGGTGATTTAAAGTGCAAGAAATGTGTATTTTTGTTTGTAACTATTGATCATCAATGGCCACATGAATTTTCTTTGTGTGGCATTTGTAATATGTTTTGTTCACAAAGCTGTTTCTTTTTGGGTGTTTAGAACTTACAATTAAGCCATAAGTGGCCAAAAGTGTTAATAAGTGTGAATCATATGGTTGTTTAACATTGAGAAATGTATATTTTGTCTTGTGACTATTGATCATCTAATGGTCACATAAATTTTATGTTTAGTGTGGCCTTTTGTAATATTTATTCACACAAAGCATGTTTGTTTTGGGTATTTAGTCACACAAAATTAAGCATTTGAGTAGCCAAAAGTGTTAATAAAGTGTGACCATATGGTGATAAATGAAGAAAGAAATGTGTATTTTGTTTGATATTGATCATCAATGGCCACATGAATTTTATGTTTGTGTGGCCTTTTGTAATATTTAGTCACACAAAGCATGTTTGTTTTGGGTATTTAGTCACATACAAACTAAGCAATTAAAAGTGACAGAAGTGTTATATGTGTGACCATATGCTGTTTAATGTGATGAAATGTGTATTTTGTGTGACTATTAATCATCCAATGGCCACATGAATATTATGTTTGTGTGGCCATTTGTAATATTTAGTCACACATGTCATGTTTCTTTTGGGTGATTTAGTCCCATACACATTAAGCATAAAGTGGCAAAAGTGTTAATGAAGTGTGGACCATATGTGTGTTTAAATTGGAAGAAATGTGTATTTTGTATGACTATTTGTTCATCCAAATGGTACATGAATTTTCTTGTTAGTGTGGCCTTTTGTAATATTTGTCACACAATGCATGTTGATTTTGGGAGTTTAGTCACATATAATTTAAGCATAAGTAGCCTCAAAGTGTTAATAAGTTGACCATATGGTGTTTAAAGCGAGTGAAGAAATGTGTATTTGGTGTGATATTGTATCATCCAATGGCCACATGAATTTATGTTTGTGGTGGCTTTTGTAATAATTTAGTCACACAAAGCATGTTTTTTTGGTTGTAGTTAGTCACATACAATTAAGCATTAAAGTGACCAAAAGTGTTAATTAAGTGTGACCATATGTTGTTTTGGTGGAAATAATATGTATTTTTGTGTGAATATTGATCATACTTCAAATGGCCACATAAAATTTTATGTTTTGTGGCCTTTTGTAACATTTAGTCACACAACGCTATGTTTGTTTTGGGTATTTAGTCAATACTATTAAGCATAAAGTGACCTCAAAATGTGTTAATAAGTATGTGACCAAATGGTGTTTAAATGTGAAGAAATGTGTATTTTTGTGTGATGTTTTAATTATCCAATGGCACATGGAATTTTATGTTTTTGTGTGGCCTTTTGTATATTTAGTCACACAATGAATTAAGAAAACAATGGACCAAAAAGTGTTAACAAAGTGTGACTATAGGCATTTTTAGTCAAATTTAGGAAAACAATATATATCAAAAAAAATCAAATATATATATATCAAAATAAAATTCAAATACAATAAAAATGGAATGTATTAATATACTGAACATTATAAATTATAATGTCGTAAATATACTAAACTTTCTCAAACTAAACTAAGGCCCTTCTGACTCCTCTTTTATTAGCTTCCGCTTTTGCATGGCATCTCTAGAGAGTAGAAGTTTTAGTTCTTGCGCTTCGTTGGTACTTTAGGGCAGTTTTGTTCTCAACAAGTGATCATTTAGTTATAGGTACTTGGTGGTGTGCATGCAGGGAAACAATTGCGCGTGTATCAAACATGAATTAAATATGAGAATTAAATATATGTAGGTTTCAATAATAAAAAACATGTATGTACTTTGGATAAAAAATCAACTTGATTCTTTGGGCACATGCAACAAAACACTACTGCATCCAAAAATGGTGTGCAATTGTTATTACTAGATCTATGGTATAAATGTTTGATCCACTAGAGATTTATCAATTGAACTTGTTCTGCAATCCTTTGGGAGTGTTTGTTTATCGAAGCTATTATTTTCCACACTCTTGTATACGGTACCATCAGCAATAATAGTTAGTTTTCTTTAAGTGCACTACTGTCTGCACTGTATTGCCTAAAAAAGGATTTGTTTGCATGTATTGTATTTGAATTAATTAAACAAAAGAATATATGAACATGTTGAAATTCATACTTGTGGTAAGTACGAAATTTTCTTTGGATTGTGGGAAATCTTGACTTGAAGATTCTTTCGGATTGTTCTAGTGTTCTCTTAGCTCCCACTGTTTATAGTTTCCTGTATGCATAATTAAAACACGGTAAATATATATAAGACATGTATGTTAGAATTTCAATAATCACATGGGGGGTATTTTATTAATTACTGTACCCTTTTTTGCATTTCCTTCTGATTGCTCGCTAATTTCTATGATCACATCGTAAGAACAGTAGTTTTACCCTCCTCATCAGCAATGCTATTTATGGTTGAATGCCACCAGAGGACACCTGCATATAAATTATGTAATGTGGTGGGTTTAATAGGATTCTTAGTACTGATGATGATAATTACTGGCTGGTGGTGGTTAAGACTGCTGTGTTCTCAAGATTGAAGAAAATTGTATACCATTCATTAGTGCTGCTAGTACAAATGTTAGTACTAATAGTGTTAGTTACTTATTGGTTAGTATTTTCAATGTTGCTCTTAGTTAACGACTATTTTATATAAGCTCTTGTATTGTGGTGTTATTACTGCTTAGTAGATATGCATGAAAATTATATTTGGAAAAGATTAATTTAGATTGGATGTAAACTGATTGTAAGCCCATCTAGGCTCTCCTTGGTGTATATTAGCAGAGGTCATAGGGTATTGTTCGATGTACCTGCTATTTTTAGGATCAGTGCTTCATGAGCGTAATTAGGAAAATAAAATTTGTTAAACAACATAATAAATAATCTAAAATCTAGTGACTTTCAATTGGAGTTGGCTCGTTGACTTCATGACCATCTTGTGCAGCCATAACTGATTTTTCTGTTTAGTCACCATTCCTCTCTGTTGTGATATCTGCTGGGTTATACTCATGATTAATAGTTCTTTCTCTTCACGTTCACGTATCTCGCTAGCATCAAGTTGGCTTTCTAGTAACAAAATTATGTCTTCAGCTGCTTAGTTTGCTTCGTGGAATAGTATCAAAAATACCTCTCTTTTGTCAACTCCACATTCCCACTCCTCTTGCTTTACTCTCCCTTTTCCTTACCTATTTACATGTGTCCTTGGCATCGGTGCCGTGATCATACCTGCAAGGTGCCTTTCTTTGATCTTGTCCTAGTTTCTTTATGTACAAACAATATAGGAAATAGGTTATTATATGTAAATGAAACATAATAAATAAAAAAATTTAAAGACAAAACACTTTCAACGTTTATTCCCACTGTTATATAATCTCATCTATCTTGTACTTCTCCGGCTTGTTTTTACCGATTACCTTTCAACCATAGGGTACACGGGTGGTTCATCATCTTGTTCACATTTTCTTTTTTGTCATTCGTATAAACATCAAATACATTACTCATTGTATGTTAAACCGTTATAAATGAATGATGCTATGAAATGCAATTGGTGCAAATGTATAATCTTTACCTTTGCTCTTTCACATGTGCTGTATGCCACCTCGTCCCATTGTATGGGATAAAGATACACTTAGAACGCGCCATTTTACATGCAGCTGTTTTCCACCTCTGTTGCAACACAAAATCATAAGGCGTTTAGATGTAATGTATATAGAAATACACAAATTTGAAAGATATATGGACTTAAATATAAGAATGTTAATTTACAACCTTGTAAGTCTGGCGTGGCTCGTTGGTCACTTTACAAAAATATGACTCATTCTCGGCTTTTAAAATTGCAGTATACTTCGCCGGGACTTCATTTAGCTTTGAAGGTGTATCTTGGTTGGGCAATATGTATGTTCGTCTCAATTTCGTTCTGAAATTCCTTAGAAGTTGACCAAGACGATTCATTTCACCAGCTTTCTGATGTCAACGTCAACATCAAAGGATCGATGCAAAGGTAACAGAATGTTCATGAAATTAGTTGCACATTCTGTAAATGCCAGGATTAAACTTATTAGTATTGGTTCAAAAATATTAAATGTGTATCAGTTGATGTCATCATGTTTATCTCTTGCTTCTGAACCCACGTGTTCCAAGCAGAATCTTTCAAACCTAATTATGCTCAGAACCATGTTTCCATAAAAAAACTCAGAAATCAATGCTCTGTGTTTTCCTGATATCCTATTCAACGCATCGAAAGGTTACACTCAGCTTTACTCCACCGGGTTTTCCATATTCCAGTGCGAAACTTTAAAGAACCTGGTTATGCCCTTCTTAACTACATTCCCATTTGAATGGTTGTTTTCATAATCCTCATGCGCATCATCAAAATACTCCTCTGAATGATATCCTAAATCGTCATTTTCAATTTTATTATCACTATCATAATTAGCCAAATGAGCCTGATCATCAATGGCTTGAGTGTCCTGTACTCTCAGCCAGGCAATTGTGAAAAGAAAATTTGTAAAAGTGGGTAATTAATGGTATGTAAAAAAAGAGATTGTTTATTCTTTGTTTTGGTTGCAGCCTTTTTTTTGGGAGATGAAAAGGGGATTAATGATGAAATGGGGAAAAGAAAATCGTTTATCTTCCTATGTGAGTTTATAAATTTTAGGTGCAATTTGGCTCCAAATTTAATTTTTTTTAATTAGTGATTCAATTTGTCATTTTAATGATTTAAATTAGTCTTAAAAAGTTGCATCATTTTATAATTAAAAAGGGTTATTAACAATTTCACTTTTTGTTTTAATAAAATATAATTTTATGAAAATTAACATATCAAAAAGTTGTAATTTACATGGTTTATACACTCATCCATATAGTCTGAAAACCAATCGTGGGTATTCGATCGTGGCTATAACCCCATGGTTATAAATAGCGTGAGGCGAGGCGTGGCGTGGGCGACAGAGCTATGCCCCCAGCATAGGAGGCCTTTACGAAGCCATGGCTGTATTTCAAGGCTTGTGACTAAATGCGGCAAAAAAATATTTACTAGAGTTATGGTAATAATATCATATTTCATTATAATATGAGTTTACAAAAGGGTTAAGTAAGCAAGCTAGAAGAAATTGGTGTTATATTTCCATTAAGCAAGGATAGCGCCAGCCTAGCATCAAGCAAGCTAGCAGCAGGCTAGCATGCAAGCTAGCACGCAAGCTAGCAACAGGCAAAGCGAAACGCAGACATGAAAGCTAGTAGCAAGCTAGCAGCAGGCTAGCAGCGTTAACAACGGCTAACATCGGTTAACAGAGTTGAACAGCGGGCTAAACACACGTTAACACAAAATGCCCATATTTGCTACCATAAAGCTTCTAATAAATGGCGCCAACGCCTTGCCATTTAGCGGCGCTCTTGCATTGCCTTTTGCCCAGCCCTAAACCACGTACATACGCCTAAGGCAATGCCTAGGTCCATTCGTAACGGCATGAGGCTACGTCTACGCCTTTGCAGTTGCCTTTGCGGGCGCCAAGCGCACTTATTGGAACATTGTTATGACCCCGTGCCTAAAAACCTTTGTAGTCACCAGCAGTCCGACAAGCATAAACATAATACTTAAATCACAAACATCCTTCGAAATACAAACTGTAACGGATCCCAATTCAACATGCACCCATGAATCTACAAACTACATAAAGATTGTTAGACGAAAACGCCAAAAGGCACGAAAGGAAGTACTAATACGAAAGAAACCTTTCCAGCCTATCTTTCGTACAACCTGTGTTAGGGTTTTTGACAACAAAACTATAGACGGGTCTACAAGTGCATACTACACTACCAAATCAAGGAGCTTAATTAATCAAACAACAAAAAAAATTTTACTTTAAAGGTTATTAACTTACTATACCCATTACATTTATAATTTAAAGCTTTCACTATAATTATCAAGTTTACACTGCCACTTAAAACATCTACAAAACAAAATAAAAGCTTCACATAAAACTACCAAGACAACAAAATAACCATCAATATTTATGAAATCCACAAAAGAACCTACACAAAACAAAACCCATCTCCTCCTCACTTCACTGCTTTGTGTTCCACATCTCCTCTTCTGCCTCAGTGAGCAGTATTGCAAATCAGCCTAGCTCTTCGCCTTCCGCTTTAGCTTGCTCATCTCTCAACACATAATGGGTGTCCCACACCTCCCAACATCCTCTGAAGCTCAAGCCCGAGCAATAAGTGTAATTCCAACTGCCTAACTTCATTCTTTACGATGTTGAATTCAGGACCCATCCTCGGCAATTAAATCACGCCGATCGGCAATCTGCTGAGTCATAAAGTACTTCAGATACTCGCGTTTAGATTGGTCTACACTTTAGCTTCGATTAAGCTCATCAACAACACTTTTGGATTCCGCTCTCTCCGGCATGGTTAGTGTTTGGGTTTTCTTGGTTAATTAGAGAGTTCCGTGTTGATGGAAATGGAATAATAGGGAAGGTGGTACTGAAACAAATATTGGAGGGGTATAAATAGGGGAAGTGTGTGGTGAAGAAGTGGCAAATGAACTATCATTGCCGCAGCAGTTAATTAAGTCGGCTTCTCACACCCAGAAAATTAATGGATTCTCACATCCAATGAACACGAAGTTCATAATTCCCATGCATATACCCAAACTAAACCCTCACACTCCAAAACAAGAACAAACTAAACCTTAAACTTACACTTTTTTACCAAAAATAGACACTCCCCTTAAAACAATATTATTCTATTACAAAATATTTAAAAAATTTAAATTTAAATAAAAAATTTAGAAAAGTTAGAAGTAAAAAATGTTAAAAAAAACTACAAAACTTAAATTAAGACTTCCATAAATTTAATAAAAAAATAACTACAAAAATATAAAAAAAAACTCAACCCGGTGATTCCAATTTCGTTAAGTACTTACTCAACCCGGTCGATTCATAATTTCTTCGTTTTAAGTACCTTTTTTAAAACAATTATACGTTTACGCGGACACTATAGAATTTTCCTCGGCGACATTTGTCGCCGGGGAAGAGTCGCTAAACGACAAAAATGGGTCCTACGTGGCACCAATTCTCGTAGACTTTTTAGTCAAAGAATTCAGACGTTTTCCTCGGCGACATGTCGCCGGGGATAATGTCATTAAAGTTTGACCAAATATTTCAACGAAAAACGTAGCAGGAATTTTTCCCGCTTATCTTTCCCCGGCGACATGTCGCTGGGGATTCACTTGTCAATTTTCAAAAAAATAATTAGTGTTAATTACGTTAGAGGTGACGTGGACATACTTTTCCCCAGCGACATGTCGCCGGGGATACGACGTTGACTTTGTTGACCATATTAACAATATTGGTTAATATTGTCGATTGGTTAACAAATTTTCCCCAGCGACATGTCGCCGGGGATAATTAAATTGGGCTTCCGGTTTGGTTTGGGCTTTTATATTACGAAATTGGGCTTCTGGTTAACAAAGTTTCCCCAGCGACATGTCGCCGGGGATAGGTTTTGACTTTGTTGACTTTTAACTAAACTACGTTTTTTAGGTTCGTTTCGGTCCGATATTCCGTATATTTTAACAAAAAATATAGATACGTTTTTAAGGTGTGTTAATGTTTGTACCATTGGCATGTCGAGGTGATATCATTATACATAAACACATTCATATCATAAACCGTTAAACAAAGTCTTCACATACAATAAAACATACGAATTACATTGCAAATGAGAAACTACTTCAAATCATACGAATTACATTGCACATGACAGACTACTCCAAATCAAGTTTTTCCATTTCATTGAGAACTTCGTGAAATAGTACAGCCGAATTAACTGTGTGTTGTTCCGGATGCATATGCATGTCCATTGTTGCCTTGACTACACTTATCTTTCCATGCAAGTGCTTGCAGTTTGAGCACTCTGCATTTCTTGAAGATCCTAGAGAATAGTTTGTAGGTGTTGAAGGTCCTGAAGAATAGCTTGGAGGCGTTGAAGGTCCTAAGGAATAGATTGGAGGTGTTGAATGTCCTGCAGAATAACTTGGAGTCGATGGAGCTCCAGGAGAACTCATCAACTCACGAAGTCGGGTCTCTTTCCTTAAAAAAATCCACATCCATAATGTTTCGGAGGCTGTTAAATAGTAAAGAAATCAATTCTTTTAACAACTAACCAGAATATTTATATATTACACAAATAAAAAACATGTGATTTTTCACCTTTGATTTTGGACATGCATAGTATAGTTTACCGTAACTCTCAGGTTTATACGATTGTCGGAGAACTACATCTCCTTCTGCACACCTACACAGAAAAGCTTCATGTGGCACCATCTTCACCATTTTTTGTGGTTTTGATGGTAAGAGTGTGTGATATGTTTGTGGTTGTGATAGTATCTGCTTTTATGGTATAAAAGAGTTTTTGGCGGGAGTTTTTGGCCGGAGTTTCTTCAATAAGTGTCTTAGAGCTAATTGATCAGTATGCATAATTGTTTTTGATAACACTAGATAGGATCGAAATAAGTAAAGACTACATCTATAAGCTCTTTTTCAGTAATTGTATAATTCTGCTGAGCTGCGTTGAGAGTTTTGATTGCAAAGTATATCAGGTGAAAATTTCTACCTTCTTTTTAACCTAAAATTGCTCTGACTGCGAAATAACTTGCATCACACATGAGTTCGAACGAGAGACTCCAGTTTGGGCTTACGATCATAGGAGAACATGTGAGATTTTCTTTTAATAATTCGAATGCGTTATGGCATTCTTTATTGAATTCGAACGGAGTATCTTTTTCGAGCAACTTGGTAAGAGTACGGGCAATTTTTGAGAAGTCTTTAATAAATCTTCGGTAGAAACCGGCATGTCCTAGAAAGCTTCTAATACCTTTGATATTAGTGGGTGGTAGAAGTTTGGAGATTACGTCGATCTTTGCTTTGTCGACTTCAAGACCTGCTTCAGATACTTTGTGTCCAAGCACAATTCCTTTTGACATTTTTCCCAATTAAGGACAAGATGTGCATCTTCGCAATGCTGAAGCATTTTATAAAGATTGTTTAGGCAATGATCAAAAGAGCTTCCAAAGACGGAGAAATCGTCCATGAATACTTCGATGGATTCTTCGATCATGTCGTGAAATATAACCAGCATGCCCCTTTGGAAAGTAGTTGGAGCATTACCTAAACCGAAAGACATTCTTCTATAAGCATATGTACTAAAAGGACATGTGAACGTTGTTTTTTATTTGTCCATAGGATCGATTGGTATATGAAAATATATGGAAAAACCATCGAGGAAACATAAGTATTTATTTTCTGCCAGTCTTTCTAACATTTGATCCATAAACGGCAGAGGAAAATGATCTTTTGCAGTTGCTTCATTTAGTTTTTGATAATCGATACATACTCGCCAAACTGTTACAGTTCTTGTTGGGACAAGTTCATTTCTTTCGTTAGTAACAACTGTAATACCTCCTTTCTTCCGTACACAGTGAATGGGGCTTACTCAAGGGTTATCAGCGATTGGATAAATGATACCTGTATCAAGTAGTTTAACTATTTCTTTTTAACAACTTCTTGCATGTTTGGGTTTAATCTTCTTTGTTTTTTAACAACTGGCTTTTTGTCCTCCAGGAGTTAAATTTTATGTTTACAAAAAGATGGACAAATTCCAGGAATGTCTGTGGTTTTCCAAGCAAAGGCTCGTTTATGCTTTTAAGAACATATACGAGTTTGTTTTTGTTTTCTTTAGAAAGTTGAGATGATATGATAACAGGAAGAAAAGAGGGTTCTTCCAAAAATACATATTCAGGTTATGAGGAAGAGGTTTGAGTTCAAGATCCGTAGGAGGTTCTTCAAGAGATGTTTTGTTCTTGTAATCGGTGTTAAAAGTAAAAAATTTAAATGGTGGTTCTTCAGTATCGGATTCAGATTCAAAATTTTCAAAGATTTGTCTCATGGTATTCAACCTTTCCATCACAATCACCCTCATTGATTCCAACATGGTAATCAAAAGCTTATTCCTTACAAGTAGCAGGACTGAGTTAAAGTACTCACTAAACCCATTCTCAATTGCTTCACATTTACTACCTATCCTAAAGAAAGCTCTTGACCATGTTTTAAGATCCTTTTTTATTAGATATTCATGTGCACCAGGATTTGCTTTTTTTATTTTTTCTATTATTTTATTGAACAGTTAAGGATAACTATCCTTTGATGCTGCCCAAAAAAATTCCTTGAATTCTACACCACTGTACTGCTTTATGAAACCTTTATATATGTGCCTGGCACACTGTCTGTGCTCAGCCAATGGCATCACATCCTTCACAGCCTCAATCAACCCCTTGGTACACAATTAAAAAAAACTTGGTATGAATAAGGCAACCATTTTAATGAAAATATTAAATTAAAACAATGTATTAACATACCTTATGTTGATCTGAAATGAGTGTCAAGCCATTCCCAGTAGGCATGTCTATGTCTTCACCAAGTAATTCTAAAAACCATGACCAGTTATCCTTATTTTCAACATTCACAACTGACCAAGCAATTGGATAAATGTGATTGTTTCCATCCCTACCAACTGCAGTTAATATTTCACCAACATTAGGTTTCTTTAGAAAGAACCCATCTAATGCAATTACAGGCGTACATCCTAATTGAAAACCTTTTTTCAACCCATAGAAACAATAATAAAACCTATCAAAGTATGTCTTATCATCTGGATTAACAGTCACACCTAGCTTAATTATAGAGCCATCATTTGAATCCAATATTTCCTTACCATATGACCTAATCATAGCATAATGTTCCTTAGTAGTTCTCTCATCACGATTCAATGCAAATGTTTTGGCATTTCTACATTGAGCAGGGGTGACTATGCATTTATACTTTTTCAGAACCAAGTCAGCTATCTCATGTAGTTTGATTTTAGGATTTTGCCTTATTTTGTGTCCAAAGTGTTTACCAATCCACATATAGTTCACTAAGTTTCCATACTTAAAATTTCTAACACATGTATGCTCCTCATTCAAAGAGATAACCTTGAATGATGATTATGCAAGCATCAACTTACCATAACATCTGAATGGACAACTAGAACCCTTATTTCTACCACAACTAGGATATTTGAAGTGTTTCCTTTGCTTCCCTTGCTCACTGTCTTCTAGCTTCTCAGGTCTCATCCCACATCTTGCAATAAGCTGCTCTTTTGAACTTCATAGAACCACAAGGAAAACCCATTTGTAAGGGGGTAGTATGTTAGGCATTCCTTCAATTGAGCAACATCAACATACTTTTCACCAACCTGAATCAAGATAGTTAGATTTCCATATTAAGTTATAAGAACTATTAAACTGTTACAATGATTAAACAATCCTTTGGTTTTCTCATTTTCTAATGTGTATGCTCATCATAAATTGGAAACTTCTCATTGCTTTGATCATTTTCCAGTATTATAAAAGGATCTGTCAAAACATCACCCTTATCTCTCAACTGATGCATCAATTTGTCCATATACTCCTCATGCTCTATCACAGTATCACTCTCACCAAGATCATACATCCTATTAGGTCTAAAACATCCAGCCACTAGTGTGCTTGAATTTATGTTACTTTGATTAGGATTTTTTTTGGCCTCACTGTTTCTCTTCCTAAGTGATATAAGCTCATCCTCACCCTCAGACAGATAATCTATAGACTTGTCAGAGTACTTACTTTTAGAATCTGTATTACCATTATACATTTCTTCCAACACTACCCTTAAACCTTTGTTCCATATCTATGACACTATCAGAATCATCATCCTCACTAAAACTAGGGTTTACATTCTCCCCAATAACAATACCAATATTCCTACTCCTAGCAGTCTTTCTACCAGCTTTCCCTTCATCTACCATTATCCCTTTACCCTTGTCAACTAACCCTTTACCATTGTCAGCTAACCCTTTACCCTCAAGTACACTAGTCACACATATGCCATCATCACTAGCTTTACTAGCCATAGCTGCTTCTTCCTCAACCCAACTAACCAACTCTTCTACACTTATATTACCAGCATCTTTTGTGATAGTTTTCCTTCTAGACTTAACATCATCCTTAGACCCTTAAAAACACATATTATCAACATAATAAGGGGCTAAGTCCTGAGGGCCATGTGTTATATACACATGTATTTTGCCATATTCATGAGCATAGTCATACATAGCTTTTAAATCCATTTCATTCTCTATTATTTTCAAACCTACATCAAGTTCACACTGAGGTAGTTTAAAGAACAGTTCATACAGGATAATAGACTCTGTTTTTTCTCTTAGAAAATCACATACAATTGCTAAGTCTAAATGATTATCCTTACGAACAGACCATTGGTAAACAAGACAATGCTCATACCATAGTGGCATAAAGTTGAATGTATCATCGTAATGCACATCAAATATAAAAAATAGTAAACAAGAAGGTGCCATACTGCAATAAAAATACAAATTTATTATTAAATAATTAATATATTAAAAAATCATAATTGAAATACATTAAAAAACAAAAATTAAAGACCAATTAAAGTGAGGACATTTATACTTTAAGATGATGTACCTTTTGCACCAAACAATTTTGGTTTAACTCAGATCACGAAATACAATTGTCTAGAATAAACTTAGGGTTCATGAAGAAAGTGATTTGTTTGTGTCGGGGAAATTGGGGAAAGTAAGGGACCAGGATTTGCTTTTATACAATAAGTGTGAGTGGAAATCCAGGTGTGTGTGGAAATACTATGTGGATGTTATGATGTGGCAAGAAAATATGACATGGAAAATCCACGCGTGTTACTCAATCGGTTACCTTTTGTGTGGGTCACCGGCTACACACAATAATTGAATTTGAAAAGTTAAATGATTTTTACCAAAAAAATAGTTGCTTACATAGAACTACAAAAGGTGGTAAGTTGGCTACATTTTTTGGCAATTTGCCCTAGTAAAAAAGATTCAATTATTATAGATAACAAATTAAAGACATGAAAACAAGCTTTTGCTTACCCAACAACAAAGAAAGAATAGCCATCGATATGTCAGGATTGGACCATGTCCTCCCAGTTTTGGAATACGATATATGCAAAAGACCGAAAATCATCATGCATTACAGATGTCGAAAGATATGTGTTTCCATTGCTGGATGTTGTCCTTTCAGGAATGCTTCCAAGGTTATAGACTCCACCAATCTTGAAGTAATCAGCTAGCTTCAAAGGAGTGTCTTCAGCAACAAACAAGACACATAATACACTAAACCATATAGCAAAAGGTTACCTTAAGAGATTGATATATCCTTAATTCAATATTCATTTGTTGATTGTCGAATTTGAACCATCTGTCAACCTGTGTAACCATATGATCACCTGTTCCATTGTTTATATGTGAGATAAAAACCTTAACCTCATTAAAGTCAAATAGTCATCTTAAGTCCAGATTTCAAAATGCTAAGAGCAGTAAATTAGTGAAGTGTTCCGGTGACAACATAAAACATGGTTAAATGTTGAGGCATGAGTGAAAAAATACCGTGCGGTTCTATAAATACTCAAAAAAAGTAATTCTTGTAGTTCAATGTTATTTGAGCCCAGATATTAATTTTTAGCGTCACAAGGCATTAAAGGACCAACAAAATGGTATCGTTGCAGATGGCCATCAACATTCTATGACCTTGTTGTGGCATCCAAATCAAGCGACCTCGGGCCACTATTAACAATGTACATCTCGATAGTAAATCGTAAGCGAAGAGGATCTTGTTTTGCCTGCATAACAAACAAATGTCAAAACAACCGAATGCATAATATAGATGATGAGGTGTTATTTTATACACTTTTTTAGGGACGTTTAACCCCCAAAATCATGTGTTTATGCCCAAAATAGGTACTTAATCGTTCATTTTTAGGTATTTCTCATTTGGAAGACATTTGGAAGAATTACACGTGACTTGGGCTCATTTGGAGAAGAAACAGACGAGATTACGAACCAACACCAAGACTCTTGAAGATTTGTGCTCACAGAGCCTGGAGACGGCGTCACACGCTATACACGATGCCGTCACAACCCATCAAGTGACGGCGTCACAACATTTCATGACGGCGTCAGCCCGCACCTACTCAAACGCAGATCTAGAAGATTCTACTTATGACGGCGTCACGACTAAAATGCGACGCCGTCGCGTCATTTTTCTTATATATACAAACCCGAATTTAGGGTTTTGAGTGTGTAACTTTAGAATAAAAAGAAGGTACGATCCCTAGTTCATTTAGCAGTCGTAGGAGACGATTTTAGGGCCTAAAAACCCTATTGTACTTCTTCTAATTCATGTTTTAATCAAGTAAGGTTTACTTAATCATTCAATATGTTTATGTGTTGTTTGATTTATTGTTCTTGCTTTATCTTTAACATGCTTGGCTAAACCTCCTATTGTGTTTATTTATGATTGTATGAAACCTAGAATGTAGATCTTAGTGGTGTTGCTTCTTGTGATGGATGTGCACGTTAGGTCTTAGAAAACCAGCTTTTGTCTGCATCGCTGTTGATATGTCTAGGGAAACGTGATTGTGTAGAAAGGATACCATCGAGTAACAGTCTTCATACTACCTTGCCCCCTAATATGGTTGATCCACTTTTAATATATTTTACATGCACTTAGTATACTTCTAGGGGCCGTGTAATAGTCTTTATACTACCTTGCATGTGCGTTGCTCTAGCGGCATACTAAGTAGACGGCGGGTTCGTATAATTCGTTCATGCTTTAGGAAATAGTTACACAGATCATCACAAGTGTGACAAAGCATTAACATTAGGAGAAGCAATCTAGGGAGTAATACATTATTAAATAAACATAGTCTTTTTATCTTATTGTTATCACCATTAGCGTAGAATATATTTAGTTAATAGCTAAAACCAACCAACCTCTCCAATATATGATTTTACCTGCTTTCATAAAATATAATAACACAAAAAGAATCTTCCCTTAAACCTTAGAATTCTGTTAGACCGTGATCAAGCGTTCCCAACCTATTCCTCGAGTGATCGATAAACAACCCCGAGTCTTGCCTATACTACACTACAACGATTAGGTTCACTGCCTAGGGAGTTGTAAAACTTCTCATGTAGAAGTCCTACGACAACTGCACATCAAGTTTTTGGCGCCGCCGTCTGGGGAATAATTAAGTTTTGATCATAGTTTAGCTTGGTTCTACTTGCTTGAATCCTTTCAAGAAAGGCTTTATTTCCGCTCATTAGCTTTCTTGTAGTCTATCTTTTCTTCGTGTTATTTGTTTCGTAACCCATTGTCGTCAACCACCATGGGAGACGAGAATCCTATCCGTACTCTAGGAGATTACTCCAAACCAAGCCACGAGGGTTATAGGAATACCATCGAGCTCCTCGAAGGGAACAATGTGGTACCTTTTCGATCCGACACCATCCGGTTGGTGCAAAACGGATGCTCATTTCACGGACTTCAATTCGAGGATCCAAATCAACACGTCAAGGACTTTCTTAAACTTGTGGACTCACTTGACCTTGACGGTGAAAATAGTGAAAGAACGCGCCTGCGTTTATTTCAATTTTCCATACGTGATCAAGTTAGCAATTGGCTTGAATGCCTTCCAGCAGGATCCATCTCCATATGGGAGGATCTTACTACCCGATTCCTTGCTCAATTCTTTCCATCGGGAAGGACCGCAAAACTTCGCAACGATATCCTGATGTTCCAACAACATCATGGAGAATCTTTATCCGAAGCATGGACTCGTTTCAAGGACGTACTCCAAAAATTCCCTCATCATGGCATCGATCTTTGGCTCCAAGTCTAAATTTTTTATGACCATGTCAATCCCGTCACAAGATAAATCATTGACCAATCGGCCGGTGGTAAGCTTCGTGACCTCAACGCCGAAGAATCCTGGGCATTATTAGAGGACCTCGCCCTCTATGACAACGAAAGTGGAATGGCCCAAGGGATTTCGCCAAACCGGTCAAGGCAATCACTTTGCCTCAAGATGTCCCTAGTACATCCGACCGCCGTTTAATCAAGCTCGAAAATTAAGTCCAACACTTGGTGGAAGCTCATCTTGCTCCGACACAGCCCACTCAAGTAAACAAAATCACTGCCTCATGTGAAATCTGCAATGGTCCTCACGACACTCATAATTGCATGAAAGGCCCCGAGCAGGCTTGTGTTGACTACGCATCTTCGCATACGAACGAAATAAGAGACAAGAAGTTCACCTCAAACCAAGGACCAAGGAATTTCAATGATACCGCCAACACTTGGAAGGACAAACTAAATTTTAACTGGGAGCGAACTCAAACATTCACAAACCCACAAAACGAATCAATCTCCGTCCACTCCTCAAGTTATAAAATAAAGCTTGAGAAGGCGCTACTTAATTTCGAATCTAACCAAGAGAAGAGGTTGTCTCACCTACATACCCTATTCGGACAACATCAGGACGACATGATTGGGAAAATTAACCTTCTTTGGAAAACTGTCTTTGAAAAACTCAATGACATTTCTACCCTCGAAAATGCAGGAAACTTCATGGCCTACAAGAGCATTGCTGCAATCAGTTATAAAGAAAAGGAGGAGCTCAGAAAGAAAGGAATCAAAAGCCCGTCAAAATTGTTCTCCCCGAAATATCTTTCTCCCGCATCCATAAAAGAGCTAAACAAGAACCTATTAGCCCTAAAACGCGTTCACTTAGTCAATTCAATCATCATTCTCAGTACAGACAGTGATACGGAAGAAGAAGACACCTCTTCTACCAACGCACACGAGCACAAACTCGATGATATGGTAAGAAGAAGTGAAGGGATAAAAGAGCAAGGTAAGGAGGACGATAAGATAGAAACCAACATGGAAGTAGAAGAGGCGATCGAAGAAGAAGAAAGTGAATTCAAAACTAATGAAGAAGTCAAAGAAGTATTCGAAGTGGAGGACGAGGATGAAGATGATGAAAGCTTTAACTCATTCCCAACTATGAAGGAATTGTCACATCACGAATGGCTGTTGAAGCATCCTCGACCCTCGTGGGTAAAGGTAAAAGTAAGAGCCGGAAGCCCAAACAATATCAAAATCTCCTGCATGATCGGTCACATCTTCAAGAGACATGCCTACATAGACCTATAATCACCAATCAACATCATGTCTAGGCATCAATATAATCAAATCATGACTTATGGGCTTAGATCAAGGCATAATCCGTCAAAACCCTATGAAAATAACAACTTTGTAGGAAGAGTGAAACGTATAAAAGTTTTCATAGGAAGCTTCGCCTACGAATGCGACTTCATAATATTGGAAGATACCAGTAGCATTATTGATCGCCACCTTGGAGAAATGGTCTTCGAAAAACCCTTCATAGACAAAACCAGCCTTGTCTACGATAAAGAAAAAGGAACAGTCATGTTTGAGCAAGGTGATGAGAAAATCACATTTAAAATGCCCTACACCATGGAGATATTCAAGCAAACATGGCTTATGGGATTGAGCACTGATTCCATACCCCCGTCCGCCCATGAAGAAAACTTTGACCACGAAAGAATGCACTACTATCAAAGCTTACTTATCGAAGATGAATATAAGCAGGACGGAGGTGATAGGAAGGGAATTAGGAATTTAATGAGGTTAGAGAAAGAGATGATGGATAACAAAGGAGAAGTCACGTAAGTACGTGTGGCTTCGAGTCTAGCTACAAGACTCGTTAAGCGCTTTTTGGGAGGCAACCCAATTTACTTTTCCCACAATTAGGAGTGTCATGTGTGTTTTAATTCTTCATGGTTTGTTTTATTATGTTTGAATTATCTTGTAATCATGCTTTGTATTGTTTTTAACCTCGTCTTAATTTCAATCAAAGGTATTTTGCAAACAATAAGTGTAGGGGAATTTATCCGGCTTTTGAGCCAAAATTCAAACATGTTGAATGAATTTTTTAGATTAATTCGCGTCAGTTTCGAGTCATATGATTGAATTGTTAAATCTCAGGTTTTATGCAGCCATTTATACAGGAATTAACTTATAGAATCAAGTGCAGGAAATTTTTCATCAAAAACAAAATTTTCGTTTTCACAGACTGTGGAGACGGCGTCACGATTAACACGCGACGCCGTCACCACGACACCTGTGATGGGGTCACACCAACCCCGACGGCGTCAAACACCCAGGTTCAGAAAACTCAAAGTTTTTAATCATTTTTGAAAATAAAACTTGCATGACATTTAATATATGTATTCTTCTATTATAAACCTGCAAAACCTAATAAGTTTAACAATTCTTTCATCCTATCTATCGAGTCGAACCCTAAATTCACATTGTATATTGGTAAAACACACATTTTATGATTGGTATAGTTGTCTTTGTCTTTGATTACAGGTTATATTTCATGAGAAAAAGCTTGGAAGTTCTTAGGAAGTTTCATTGGATGACTCTCGGAGGATGATTTAACCAGTTATCGCATGTTTCTTCTCCATTATTGAGCAAACCAGGGGAGTACTAGTTTATTTTCTTTGTTTTCTTTTCCCTTTATCTGTTTTAACGGGTACTTCTAGAGAACATTGGGGACAATGTTCAACTTAAGTGTAGGGAGGGAAAACAAACCTTAGAAACTATTCTTTCATTTGTCATTTGCTTTGTCCTTAAAATGATAGGTAATATATCGAAACATAACAAAAGAAGGTGATTTTTTACCCAAATTTAATTTTTTTTATGACACATACCGACAAAAACTGAGTATTAATAGCGTCTCATGGATAGGAATTTATATGACTAGCACAAAAACCCTCAAAATTCCACCCCCACAATGTGAGGTTCGCCCTTAGATATTACACCTTTAGCTTGTTCGAGTTAAGGAGTGAGCAATCATGTGTGTCTATTCCGTCGTTACGGATGTGTATGCGTGGTTTTGTCGCCTTTTCTGGAACATTGATATCAGTTACTTTAGGATTATGAGAGTGTACCGGTAGTATATTAAATTCTAGAACTTGTTATTGTGATGCATTCCGAGACCGCACAGTAAGCATTAGGATTTACTTGATAAGAGACATTAGGAATAACTCATGTTTTAAACCTATAATTGTTATGATGGTCACCTCGATCATATAACTATCCCATGCCTTTGCCATGCACTCACCTTTAGTGCAGGATACCCCTAGTACAACCCTCTAAGCCTATCCTTTTTCACGGTTCTCGTAATTTTCTGGTTAAGCCGGACTATTAATGAAGAGCATTGTCACCCTTAAACCAATCGTTACACCCAAAAAGCGTTAGCCTACCTTATATGTATTCACTTTTAGTACATTATTATGTTTTAACCCAAGTTAATTATTGAGTACACAGTTGCTAAGTCCTTATCCTTGTAAATACAGTTTTGGGACGATTGAGATTCATGGTAGTATTTATTTTGCGAAAGAATGGGGAAGAAAAGTTAAGTCAATACCCCCATATGTTTGTCAAAAGATATCCATGTTATTTTGATCCACCTTAATTCGGGTCATTAGTTAGATTGTAAATATCGAGCATGTAAAAGCTCAAGTGTAAGGGTACGCGTTATAAACCCCCATGTTGTATTATGATATTAAAAAAAATGAGAAAAGAAAAAGAAAGAGATTGATGTAGAGTTGTGTAGAGTTTGTATATCTTCGTCCGAGTCTTGGCTTAGCAACCAAAACCAGCGTGTATTCGTGAAAATAATTAGCTAACCCTTCCACTCCAAATTTACCCAAAGTCACCCAAATGTATCCAATCCGTTTCTGTTTCCATTATATGTTATCTTACACCTACACCCACAACCCTTTAAAAGACCTCTTAGATAGTAATAAATAATACTTGCACCTAGCGGTGGAGGTTTGATCCTTTACCAAGCCTATGGTAATGCTATGACAGGTAATGAGTGTGATTTTCTGTTTCCCCTATATGTTATAATTCATTATACACCCGAGTGGGAGAGAGAATCCCAAACACTTATGTGAGGTGCTAGTATATACTTTCGGTGCTTTTAATTACGAGGTCTAGAAGGTTGTGTTGTAGAATATGTTTAAAGAGTAGGTAAAATGACCCCTCATATTGTTATTGTCTAGGTAGAAAAGCCAATTTGCTTGAGGACAAGCAAATCCCAAGTGTAGGGGTATTTGATGAGGTGTCATTTTATACACTTTTTCGGGGTCCTTTAACCCCCAAAATCGTGTGTTTATGCCCAAAATAGGTACTTAATCATTTCTTTTCATGTATTTCTCATTTGGAAGACATTTGGAAGAATTACACGTGACTTGGGCTCATTTAGAGAAGAAACAAATAAGATTACGAACCTACACCAAGACTCTTAAAGATTTGTGCTCACAGAGCCTGGAGACGGCGTCACAAGCTATACAAGACGCCGTCACAACCCATTAAGTGACGACGTCACAACATTTCATGACGGCGTCAGCCCGCACCGACTCAAACGGCTGATACAAAAGACAAATCATTCTATCCTATTTATTTAAAAACTCCAAACTCACTTTGCAATGATAAAAATTTTCTTCATGTAAAAAAATCATTATGACAATTTCCAAAACATAATTTTACCGTGTTCTCAATAAAAAAACAGATTTCTCATGGCATGCGGTAAAGGTTTCATATGTGTGTAAACTATGTATACAC
>BQNB010028134.1:0-16097 GCA_026074375.1 Tanacetum coccineum | reverse complement strand
ATTTCCTGTCTACAGAACATTGTTCCACAGCTGCTTCTATTTGGGTGAAAACAATTTGTACTTTAGTAATTTCATCATGAAGACCTTTGTCAAACTCTCAAAAAAAATATTTTAACAAGTTTAACCATGAAATTATTTCAGTTAGAAAAACCTTTTTGGTATGTTCAAAGCCCTACGACCCCTTAGTGATAGCATCAGGTGTGGTTCTTACTTTTACCACCATGTCAAAACTAGCAAGATGAAATCTAAGTTTTTTAAGACTTTTGTTTACCAAACTTAATTTTGGAAGTTCACTTGGAACCTCAATTTTGACAGGTATATTTGAAGTACTAGGTTCTTCAGAGTTCTTGTTAGAAATTTGTAACCAAAACATTTGCTCTGTAGACAGTTCTTGTTGTAGAATAAACCGTTTTCCAAAATCTTCAGATAAATTATTTAACTCGGAATAATTAATCGGAGTAATATTAATTTTCTCTTTCTTCATGATTGGATCATTTAGTTTTTCAACCATTTTTAATCGACTCTCTTCAGCTAAAATCAAAGTCTCTTCATCATCAACCACAGAAAGAACATCATGTGTTTTAGATTGCACATTACCATCATACAAGATTGTCTTAATCCATTGAGCTCGTTTCAGATAAAAGGGATTTTGATATCCAAGAGCTTGTTTATGTGTGTAATCATAAAAAACTTGTGGCTTTGTTAGCATGTGCATAGCTTGCGTAGATTGATACAACTTACAGACAATGTTTTCCAATTCTTTATTTTTGTTTTCCAAAACAATCTCTTTGTCATTAGATTCTCTTTCTTTGAATTCTGTTTTAAACCATTAAGGGTTGTTAATAAGGATTCTTTTTCTTTGACATGTTTAGAAAGAGTCTGTTTAAGTGTATCAATCTCCGTTTCAAATGCAGCAAAGTTTGTATTTAAATTCGAATCATGTCATCCATTTGTGAATCAATAAACTTTTCACGACTACTTAAATCAACATTAAATATTTGTTCTAGAATTTTGACTCGTTCCTTATATCTTTCAAGCTCAACGGTTAAGGATTCATTAACAATCTTACTTTCATTATTAGCCTTATCCCAATTAGTTGCATGATTAGACATTTGTTCAAACATAGATAATATTATGAAATTTTGTTGGGCAGAAGTATTAGTATTTTGAACAATTGCCTGTTGCTTTTCTTCCAGATATTGAGAATAGGGAATGATATTACTATCACTTGTTATCTTATCATCTGGATAATTGACAATAGGTGATAGTTCAGAATACTGAAACTCATGCACACTTTGATTCATCATATCATTTTGAGAAGTGTTAGAATATGGTACCTCGGAAAGAACATCTGAATCATAACTTGAGAGATTGGTCATAAGAACCGCTTTAGGTGAAGAGATATCATCACAGTCAGAATCATAAGCATCTAGATCATCAGTCTGGAAAGCTGCATTGTGTGTGATTGTCTAAGCAACTTGATTATCTACAACTCCAGGATCTACGAGAAATGCTAACTGCTCCTCATCTAATTCTTTACCCTCAGCCTGCGCTTGAACAAGCAAGACCTTTTCCTTAAATCATGCTGCATCCCTTTTTCTCTTTGGCTAAGTACATTGTATAGCCATATGCCCTTTACCTTGACAATTATAGCACTTAATAACCTTTACTTGACATGATGTATTTCCCCTTGAACCTGAAGCATTCCCTTGTGAACATGAACTAACAACATTCTGAGCTTGTCTTACTTGAACTTGTTGAACGGTGACTCTACTATCTTGAACAGTGGCTTGATTCCTTGGATTGGAAGAATATCTGAGTTGATTGTTGGTTGAGGGATAACGTGGTGTAAACACAACTGATAAGAATGCCATTGCTTTGTTTATACAAGCAATTGAGTCATCACCAGGAAGTAATGTTGTAACAGCAAGACCTGCGTCTATTTCGGGAAACTCAGCGTGAGGTTGTTGTGGAATTGTCGAAGGTGCATATGCATTTTGAGTAATAGAGGGTTGAGTGTGGCTAAGGTTAGTTGGATATGTAGTTGGGTATTGTTATGGATGATGAGGTGCTTTATAAAGGTTTGACTGTGGTGGTGAAGAGTACACATGTTGAGTAGGAGGTGAAAACTGTTGTTGATACTAAGGAGTTGTGTACTGAAAATGATAGTTGTTGAAGTGAGATGGTTGTTAATGATAGTTGGCAACTAAGGCAAGTAGATCTGGAAATCTTTCACGCATTAAGAGAGTTTCATTAGCATGTACCTCATGTTGTTCAAGATAAGCATATAATTGATCATAGTTCGATGTATGCAAATCTTTAGCTAACTTAACATCTGTAACAAATTTACCCCACTCTCGTGGAAGGCTATTCAGAAACTTAGTTTTCACTTGAACTAGTTGCATTGTCATTTGAATGATGTTCATGTCATTGATAAGTTGAGCAAACCGTAAGTAATACTGATGCAATGTTTCACCTTTCACGTAAGAGAACTTAACAAACTCATCACACAGCTTACACTCACGTTCTTGCTTTGATAATGATGTGCCTTGCATAAGCAGCTTAACTCTATCCCATATGTATTTGGCAACTTTGTGATAATTAACGAGATCATAGACATATGGTGGAAGATCTTGAAGAACAATTTTGGTAGCCTTGAGATCACAATCAGCTTGAAGCTTTTCTTTATCGGATAATTCTTCATAAGTCTTGGGTTTAACAATGCCATTCTCTAGTGCAACAGTAAGCCAGACAAGGGGACCATTTTCAACTGAGTTAAGTATTATCCTTCCATGATCCTTACCTTGAATGTAGAGTTCAATATAACGTTTCCAAGACTCATAATGTGGTTTGTCAAGCAAAGGTGGACGGTTGTCAGCTCCTGCAACAATCATAAATTCAGCTAAGGTAGACATCTTGAAGTGATTGTAGAAAGATAAGAACTTGATCGAACAATGATGAAGGAGGATTGTGTTAAAGAGTTGTTATTAAAGGTGATTAAGATTATTGTTCCACAGGATTTTACAAATCTTAAGTAAAACCAAGAAATCCAATTATTTCACGAGATTTTACAAAGTAAGACAAACCGTAGAAAATAAAATCTTTTTGTGATTAATGTAATGTTTCTCAAGGATTATGACACTGTAATGTTTCTCAAGGATTATGTCATTGTAATGTTTCTCAAGGAATATGTCACTATAATTTTTCTCAAGGAATATGTGACTATAATGTTTTTCAAAGAATATGTCACTATAATGTTTCGCTTGGTTTATGAGAATTGGACAGAGTTTCGTTTTGCACAATTACGTATTTCGCTTGAGTTAACAACCTTTCATATATTGCATGAATACATAAATCGCATACATATTTCGCTTGACATATTTTGCTTGACCTAAGAAAAATTAAGAAGGGATTCATTTCCAAGAAATGACATAAATCGCTTCAACTTCAACCTGTCATATTTTGCATGCTAACATATTTCGCATACATGTTTCACAAGACAACATAAATCGCTAGCTTCAAAAAAACATATTTCGCTAGCTTCAAAAAAGGTATTTCGCTAGCTTCAAAAAACATACTTTTTCCATAAAAATAACAAAAAACACACCCACTAGTTATCTTAGACCTAGATCTTGCTTAAAAACATAAATTTTAACACTTTTAAACTCAAAACTCCGGGCTTTGATTTTCGAACCATGAAACCAAAAAGATAACAAAAATAATGATCTAGACAAGATATAAACGAACACAAACTCACGATATCACCCCATGACGACTGATACCAATTGTAGGATATCAAACATACAATCACGGATGACTAAAAGAGAGGAAATTCTAGAGAGAGAAAGATTGGGTTAGAACACTTAGTCAGAGAAAGAAATGTGTATGTATAAAATAAACTAACCAACCTCTCCAAGGCATGGATAGGGTATTTATACCCTTACATTGGCCGATCAACATAAGGGGTATTCTTATGTTGACCCATTTAGCTTAGCTAATTTCCAAATATTATAATACGATCTACTTAACAATATATTGGAAGTGACCTAGACTTTTTTGTATTCCTAACATTTTCTTAGGTGGAAACCCATGGGTAGAATATTCTGTTGGTCTTAGGTGGATCCTACAAGAAAGTTCTTCGAATCTTGCACGATCAAGGTTAATTGCGAACCCCCACATGGTTTCAATACATATATCACTAATCTTCATGAATGTAAACAAACTCGTTATTCAAGTACATGTACATCTATCAATGTTTAGAAGGAACAAAATTTTGATTTGCGAGCAGGTACTCCTTTCAATTTGAATAAAGAAATAATCAAAGCGATTATAAAAGAAAATGTGATAGCTAGGAGACCAAGGTCACACAGGATAACTTTGAAAAAGGAGAAGAGATATATGCGAGACCAAAGATTCAAGGGATTCGAAGTTTACTTTATTTTTAATTTTTTCTTTTATTTTTAGTTTTTGTATATAATTATTCAAAAAACAATATACAAAAATATAAAACAAAGAAAAACAAAATGCAAAAATAGAAAACCATTAAAAAACAAAATACAAAATCATAAAATTCAAAAATACCAAAAAGAATCTTCTCGACATGTCTCTTGGTATTGATAATATTTACGCACCAAGAAAAGTTGATTAATATTGACACGGGTGTGTAAATAAAGTTCGATCAAGAGTTCCAACAATTTAAAACATGTCATTTCTATTTTCTTAAATGGCTTGTGTACATTTCAGTACATAACCCGGACTTCAAATAAAGGAAAATTTATCTTTAAAGATAACTTATCTTAACAACGAGAAGGAAGGTATACGTTTCAGTGCGCTTATCCTTCACAACAAAAAGAGAAGTCTTTTTGGTATTGAGCATCTTAATCAAAACATTTAAAGTTTTATGCTCAAGAAACAATGGCTTGTAATCACTTTCAGATTGCAACCCAGACCAAAATGTTACAGGAGAATGTAAATCACGCACATTTATCCTTAACAACGAGAAATTCAAAACTTCTCGGATTTGAGCTGACACAAAACGTGAATTAAAAGACAATAAATGTCTTTAGAGCTCAAGTAACAATGGTTTTTTAAAATAGTTGAACATAAATTTTCAAGTGTTGTTAAATGTCAAATACTTGTGTTATCTTTCAAATAATTGGTATCTTTCAAAATTACGTGTTCGACACTCCCTTCTCAAGAAACTTTTAAAAGTTGAATCATTTTTTTATAATTGAGTCAATTTTTGAGGGGAAGCTTTTAAAACCATTTTTTAATGCTTTTAGACACATTCTCTAAATATCTATTTTGTGTGTCTAAAACATTTTAAAAAATGTTTAAACAAGTAAATAATCTTAAATGTCAAAAATAGTTGTCGACGAGTGTGTATATATCAACAAGCGCGC
Source organism: Tanacetum coccineum (assembly GCA_026074375.1). Lineage (NCBI taxonomy): Eukaryota > Viridiplantae > Streptophyta > Magnoliopsida > Asterales > Asteraceae > Tanacetum > Tanacetum coccineum. The sequence continues at coordinate 10,695 of BQNB010028134.1, read as the reverse complement.
CAGCGATCAAAGCTACATCCGCTATAGAGAAATCAAAATTGCGCCAGTGGCCTAGTGACCATCCGGTTTAGATATAAATATACTTTGACATAACTAGCTTTCTCATTTTGTTTAAAACATATAAAGTGGCTCAGTCTCAATTTCACATGGAATTTACAACATCATAACCATATTCTATCAATGCCATAACTTATATGTGGTATCATACATGTGAAATTGAGGGGAAGCACAAGGAAAATATTCCAACAATTCATGCAATAAATGCAGTATCATTTTTCCTAGGGAACTTTTCCATGTCTTAAATGTGAATCAATTAGTATTGAAAATACTAAGAGATTTATCATTTTCAAAGGGGGAGAAAATATGTTTAAAATGTGATCTATAAAAAGTAATGTAATCTTAAAGACTCTAGAGTTTAAGTGCAAACAACTCTTTCCTCCATGTGCAAAATAATTATGTACATGTGTAAGGGGTATTTCAAAAGAATGAAACTCTTAAAGTGTCAAACGTTTTGATAATTATCAAACACTTAGATTGACTTTCAAAAGGTTTTATGGTTTCAATCACTTTACCCAAAAACTAAATAACTCACGATGTCAATGAAGTCATAAGGCGGTTAAGTTAGGTTTTAGTCCTATGATCCAACCAGAATCGAAGGGATCTACCCATGGACATTGCAAAGTTGTATTAGAAGACCTTAGGTATGATTTGGAGATGAATGAGAAAGGGAACAATGTTGATAAAGACATGAGCTATCACCGAAACAATCATAACATGGTGGTAGTAATGACGTCTTAGAAAACATTCAATGGGTTAAAGAATGAAAAAATAATAATTTTAAAGGGTAAAAAGAAAGAATCCCTCCACAAAACACTAGGTAGAAACCGGGTCAATACATAATCTATCATAATCACAATGATGATTTCTGGTATTAAAAGAAGACATCATGAACCCAATGATACAATGCATAACCCTTCCTAGCCATTTAAGTTTCTCTCAAAAGATATGTGTCTCATTTTTCACGGAGATACACATGTTATCTATTGACATCTCACTCTGAGATTATTGATATTGAAAAGGTGGTAGACAGCTCCAACCTTCGATCACTAAAACCAAAGTGCACTAAATTCAGTCTAGAGCCAAAAGAGATCAATATATAAATCTCATTAGGACACAATATCAAAATACACTTGATTCAACACAAATAAGTTCATAAGTTGTAACAAGAGTCCTACGCATTATCCTTGTGATCTTGTCAAAACATTCTGTGTGATAATCTTTAGTATTTCACAATGATGAATGCAATTCTTTTAGTGTCAACATCAAACAGCACTGCGGTAGGTGACTTGCGAGATTCTATAAGAATCAAACTTGTGCAAACTGGAAAACCCAATGTGGTCTAGGTTTTGAGAATTGAAAAGTCTTTAGTTGTTGTTCTTTACTTCTTAGTTTACTTCTTAGTTTACTTCAATGGCTCAGCTATATTCGTTGTTATCCTATCTCGAATAGTAATCCATATTTAGGAACGGATGTAGAATATCAAAAAGCTTCGTTAGCGTCACTAGAAATGTCATATTTTAGATAACCAGATTTTAAGATGGAAAACCTGTTAAGGAGATTCATTTCACGAATCGAATCCTAATGACGCAGGTACATTATTTATACTGTCAAATGGTCCTTATGAAACCAGAGGTTAAAGTTACCAAACGTTGAGGAATGCAGGAGACATTCTTCTATATCTGTGTTTATTTATTAACCCTTATATATGCAGGTAACTGAAGGCGTAACTACCTCATTCTAGCTCTGTCATATTCATAGCCACATGTTCATACACAAGCTTTAAAGATTTAATTGACAAATATGAAAGCTTAGATCAAACAAATAAACAATTCCGCAACTCTAATATCAAGAACTTCCTCAAAGACATTAAGTATATGATTGTAAGTGGATCCACTCAAAACCTCCACTTCAAAGAATGATGTAAAAAAGGAGATTGATAGCTTTCAAGACACGTATAAGCATGTTGGTCGGCAAGTAATGCTAAAAGATTTAATGATCTTAGATTGAAAAGTCAAAAGAAAAAGGCTCAAGATCACATATCACAAAGCATGAAGGAACAAGTCTACTACAACAAAGTTTAAGACAAAGACCAAGACTTCAAGAGCTCAAAGATATTGAAATATTAATGATCGCTCCTTTGGGGGAGATTGTTAGCCTTAAAATATTAAGGCCAAGAAGAAATTCACAGTCATTCTAGATTAGGTCTAGTCTTTATCTCTTATGTAACTTTGTATCAATGTAATAGGTTAATTCATGGACCTGGCTCGAAGTTTAAGCTAACATTGTGTAGGTTATGGGCCTTAAGCCCAACCAAAGTCGAGCATGATCCATCCTTTTCTACACTAGGGCTTCCTTGCTTCTAAGGTCCCTATAAATAACCCTCTCCTCATGTGAAGAGGGGTGTTGATGGATTTTATCTTTCTCCAATCTAATCAACCCTCTTGTCTCTTTCTCCTACCTCTTTCTAACTTCTCTTTCTCTATCTAGAATTCTTTCTATCTTTCTTCTTATCTTATTCTATGTGAAATGGATTGAAATATTAGACTTGACATTTACCAATAAACATACTCCAGAAAAAGCGACAAAACCATAAATGCTCGCCCAAATCCATGAACGAGACACTTGTGATTGGTCAAATCCTTTACTCGAGTAAGCTAAAGGTTAGGATTAAGAATGCTTAAGGGTAGGATAAAGATATGGGAATAACATTTAATGGGTTTAAACATAAAGACACTAAAAAATAGTTTCCTAAGTCCACACTCCTGTCACTAGTCGTATTTTATCCCATAAGGAAAAATCTGAGGGTCAAGAGTCAAGGTGTCTTTAAAATACATGAGTTAATGCGTATAAGGTGTAATGAAATGACTCATAATCTCCATGAACTAGGCAAGCAAGACGCATTAACTCGGCTTTCATCATCAATGACCAAAACTTATGTGCCATTTTTCTTTAAAAATTTGGTAGAATTAGCACAAAATCTAACCAAATACTCTTTATAATCTTTCATATCTATCTCCTTTCCCCACTTGAGATGTACAATGTCCTCATTGTATAAATATAAACAAAAATGGAAAGGAGAGATATAAGTGTAACGGATTTATAAATGTTACCCGTTCAAGTACATCAAAACGGATATGTCAAGTCATCGCCAGCTGCACAAGGCGGGAATACTACCACTATACTATATGACATAATAAAGATGATTTATATTTATGATCAGCTATAAACTAATAAACACTTACTTGCATGTTTTTTTCTTTTTTACTTTTGTACTATTTTTTCAATTTCTCTTTCTTTTGATGCATGACAATGATACATTAATTAACAATGCGAACATATATATACAAGAGCATCCCCCCACTTGAGTTAAGCTATCTTCTAAACTTGATATTCTTCAAATGCCCTCTATCATAACTCGCGACTTTCACTAGTAGAACAAAATTTAATAGCAACTCTCGACTATGTACTTAAAGAAAATGCAAGGTAGGCTAGACGGTTGATGTAATGAAAAAATAACATATAATGGGTTACAAAATGAAAAGAATGGCCCAGACAGGTTTACTAGGGGTATCTTACTCTTAAAATGAGAGTAACAAAATGGGTTTCATAGAGGGATTGACTAATCGATGTGAAAAGTCAATATACACAAATCATAACACAAGTGGATGGGCTATTTTAGGGTTAATCCTAAAATTTTCCTTTTATCCTAGCTACACCGATTACACTAATTCACCTTAATGCAATGCTCATTTTGGCTATCTCAAAAAGATATACCAAGCCAAGTTCTAAAGTCTACTATAGCCACCGACACACTTATTTTTTTGTATGGATTTATGTATAAGGGAGACGAAAAGGCTTTATTCTTACACAATGGAAATAAAGGGTAGGTGTGATCAGTTAAGATTAAACTAGTTTACGTTATGAAAATATGTCAAAATTTTAGAAATGAAATATCTTTCACTAAAAACTAGAAAAATAAAGGCAATTATAATCAAGCGGGTGTCTATTTCTAATCATTTCCCCCTACTTGAGTTAAACTAAGCATATAAAATAAAATAAGAAAAGAAGAGAATTAGAATGGAAAAATCCTATGGATTTTCTACGTATGATCAATAAATAGCATGTCCCCAAACATGCTCCAAGAACTCTTCATCGAGCAACATCCAACTCTTACTAGAAACTTATCATATCTGGTATGGCACTCAACTAATCCGGATTGAAATGCTTCCTTGTAGCTAATTATCTTCCTAGCACTACTCCATGTTCATCAACCTATATAGCTGCAAGAAAGGCTAACACCAAAGCATAAGTCCGAATAAAAGCAAGATAGCACAGGTACAAAATAAAATACAATAAATAAAATTAATACCTAACTCACTTTCGTAAAACTCACGGTTGCATTTAGCGTGTGCAACAAGCCTTTTAAACGCGTTGGTATCCTGAGTGGATGAGTGAAGTCTCATGAGGGTTTCCAGAGAGCATACTCACAAAGTTCAAAACTAATTTACAAGGCTTTGGAAATGTTTTAAAATCGTTTTTGAATTTTTTTTTTTTTTACAAGAGACAGTTACGGCGTAATTGAATCGAGCCAGTTACACGATAACTAAATCGAGCCAGTTACGGCATAGTTAAGGTGAACTGGGCAAATGGTATTCCTGGATCATAAGTTATGGCGTAACATGGTGGTCTTTGGTCATGGTTATGCCGACTTCTAGCAATAGGAATAAGTTTTTATTGTTTTGTAAGAAACTATTCCGACTACTAGTTTTTCTTGACCTAGACGTGTTGTACCAACGGGCACAACCCTCTCTTGCCTCGTTGCCTCTGTCTGGTTTTTTGGCATGTTCTCGATTGATGAGAAACATGTTTAAGACCCACGCGAGGTATGGAAAGCTAGATTGCTTGTTAGTTGCCATTATTGGTTGGCGGAGTTACTCAGGTTTTCCATACTTGTCGATGCAACCATAAATAGTTGCTTGCATTGAAAAGTTAGACTGAGGTTGTATGACTTTTATGAGAGGTTGGCCCTATGAGATATGTGAAGATCATTTTTGGCTGAGTTTCAGGCTTAGTTTTAGTCTAAGTTTGAGTATGACTTTGAATTAACCAAGGTTTAGCTTCATGGCATATGTACATTATTTGTTTTAATAGGTTGTATTATCTACTTATAGACGAATGTTTGTAATCCTAGATGCATCATGATTTTATATACTAGGAATGGACTGGGTTTTTGTAATTGTGTAAAGCTGGTTTACTTGGATGTGAGAAATAAAAAAATCAACAATTTTGTTAATATATTATTTTCTTTTGTTAGATGTACCAGGTTTATGTGGGCCTGGGTTTTGATTCGTTAGGCTAGTAACCTTGGTTGGGTGATGAAACTTAACTATTTTGTTAGTTTATCTTCTTATTGTTACCAAGTGCATGATGACATGGGTTTATAATGAGGGTGTAGAACCCGTAAGCTCTTAACGAAATTGGTTTATTGGCCAATTTATCAAAGGTGTTGTTATCCTTATGCTTAGTGATCATTCAAACATGAAGAATGTATAGCAGTGGCGTCGTAGCCTAAGTGTGTTCAGCTGATTTGAGTTTGTCAATCCTAAATAGCGTTTGTAATCGAAAGAATCATTTAGCTTTGATTTTTAAATGACAAGTCTTATGTTTTGTGGTGAAAATTATAGCTAGTAACTATTGACTAGCTATCCTCCAACAAGCTGCTCATGGTAGGTTGTACGTATGTAGGACTTTGAAATGAGGGTTGATGTCTTCATAAGTAGAACAACATGAAGCCTGCATTTTAAGGTTTAGTTGACCTGTAGGCACATTTTTTCAAGAGCATGCTCATAAAGGCTAATTTACATTGAGTAAATATTGCTTGTATGCATAGTCGATTTGTAAATTGTTAGAAATCATGTTCTAAAATCTTAATATTCTACGAGCTACGCAACGGACATAGATCACATATAGCATAAATAATTAACCATAAAAGACATAAACATAAATAAAGGAAACATACCTTTAGCAACCAAGCTAGTGATGAAATGCAAGCTTCTTCGTGTACACGCACGTGTGTGTTAAACCGTGCTAACCAAAACCACTATAAGTTAGTAAAATAAATAACCTCCATGTGTATCCACACTACACGTCAAACAATATCATCCGAATGCTAGTTCTTGACCAACGAGCAATAGAACACAAGAATAATTAAACCTGAAAAACTCTAAGGGTTGTTTGGTTCGTTTGACCAAGAGGAGAGAAAAGAGAATGGAGGGATGAGAATTTCGACCTCTAGGTTCCTCCTTATATAGTAGATGTATTTAGGGTTTTCTGTTGATCCCAAGCCTTGATCGATTCTTTACCTTGTAAAGTGTATGTTACCTTGGATAAATCCAAAATAACAATAGTAGAGACTTTGTTTGTATATCAAAGTGTATGCGGAATCTACACTTCAATACTCTAGAAGTATTAATCAATGAAACAGTACTAAACAATGAACAATGAACAAAACACAAAATGCTTCAATATTATTGATAAACAACAATACGAGTACTCTTGGCCTAGTACTGGGGTTACAACCTTAAAGCTATATGATCTTTCTCTAAGATGTATATCTGTCTCTTAAGTATATAAAACCTTAACCTAGGATCTCCTTTTATACACCACAAGGAGTCCTTTACAAGATAACTACCGAACTTTTAGGATCAATTACAATTATAACCATATACGTATCTTCCTAAAATATATAAGATATACATTCCATATTTATCTCTTTGCATCCTTATCTCCAAGTCAGCAGCATTAACCATCAGCAGTATTAACTTTTCTTCTAGCAGTATTAACTAACACTGGCAGTACTAAGTTTGTACTGGCAGTACTAACTCCATTAGTACTGTTAGTTATACCTTGGCAGTATTAACTCTTGATGAAGATTTATTCCCAACAATCCTCCCCTAAACTTGTGATTTACCTTTAAATCATCAAGTTTCTTCTAGATTAAATCTTCTTGTCTTCTGATGATGATTCTTTCAAACACTTATCTATTTCTTCACTTGTGATCTGATGAACCTTAGTAGTTCATATGCTTGTGTGCTTTCATGATCAACCTTCAATCTCTTACTTAGCATCTTTGATATCATTTCTTAACTTAGAGGATACTTCTTTTTTGTAAGCATATGTATGGCAATTCCATTTTGCATCAGCATAATGTAAACTCTACAGAAATCACATAAACTCCAACTTATCAAATTATACTCATTCTGATTCATCCATATTTCACTCTCCTCATCAGACTCAAAAAGTGTATGCAAGTCTCCCCACAGCATTAAATCATATCCTTCTAGTTTTGAGGAACTATACCTTTCTTTGACCAGCCTGTATAAATCCACAACATCTTGTCTATCAAAATCATCTAGCATCTCACTCAAAATCTTGTAGTTCTTCGAGCTTCCATCTCCTCTGATGATTTTATAATACATGAAAGTTTCTGACAAAATGTAAGTCTTCCAATCCACAATTGGATACTTTGTAGAGAGAGAATCAACATCTACAGCAACATCTTCTCTTGGAACTATGTCTAAATAACCTTTGAGATCTTCCTTCTCATCATCTAGTTCCACCTTTTGTTCCTTTGTAGTACTTCTTGTTCTTTTTCTAGGAAGAGATTTCTTCCTCTTTCCTGTAGTATCTTTCTCAATTTGTTCTATTTCAATCTCTTGAAACTCAGCAGGCTTCTTCTTTTCCTTTTCAATTTCCAAATCCATAGGCACAAAGTTATGATTGAAATCCCATGCCTTTTCAAAAATTAGCCTAATCTCATCATAGCTCATTCCTTCAAAGTCTTTCATCTTGTAATTACTTTGGTTCTTCAAGTAGACAATCATGTTCTTCCTTGCTTGAGCTTCTGACTTTGGTTTATTCTTCATATCCCAATACCTTTGAACTGAAGGATCATTCCAATCAATATCCTTAGTTGTCTTAGTTTCAGTTGTAACTCTTTCTTCATCCAGTGCTAAAAGTTGTCTTGCTATCTCTTCATCCCTTGCAATTTGTGCTTTTTCCTCTTCATCAACTTGTTTTTGCAATCTGATAGCTTCTTCTAAACCCAGTCTCTCTTGTTCCAAAAGCTTCTTGGACTTTTTCTCAGGCTCTGGTTCAGTCATGATTGCTTTGCCTTTATCCTTCCTTGCCTCTTTACTCCTTCTGCCATATACAATTCTACCAGCAGTACTATGAGTTTCTCTAGCAGTACTAATATTTATAGGAGCAGTACTAACTGTAATACCAGCAGTACTATCTTCTAGTTGTCTTTCTTTAGCAGTATCATGATCATGAACAACTTCATCATCTTGAGCAAAGTAGGTATTAAGGTCTTCATCTATGTTAGTGAATCCAGCACTATAAGTTTGCTTTGTCTTCTTTAAATCATCCTCCAAGACTCCAATCCTCTCAGATAGTTTGGTAACCAAATTTGTCAATTCATTTAGTTTCAAGCTACCCTCATCACTTCCATGTAAGTGAACAGCATAGAGAGGTGATTCATTGGGTGTTGGAACATGGTACTCTGCATCAGGTAAAGGTTGAGGTTCAAAGGTAGGTTTAGTGGAAGGTTCAGATGATAGTGAAGGTGATGATGTGATCCTTAATGGTGAAGATGAAGGTGTAGGTGAAGATTCAGGTGTAGGTAAAGTAAGCATAGTAGGAAATAACCTAATTTGTACCCCTGTATATCCTTTGGTAAGCCTCCTTATGTTGCTAAAAACCTTGTTATTTAGAGAAAGTACAGGATATGTGCTGGAATGTGTGTTAAGCTGTTTTTTCTGTGTATCTAGGCAAATTTGAATAAACCTAGGATACATTAAAAACTTATGGGGACTTCCTATGTTTGTGACCATATGTTCAAAAATCATCCTAGAGAAGTTGTATTTCCTATTTGTTGCTAAGCAGATAAGAGCAGTAGCTATGTTACTACTAAATTGCTCCCAAGCAGTCTTCTTAGGGCTAAGACAATGAAGTAGTGTATGTATAAGAAACCTCCATTGAGGTGAGAAAACACCCTTCTGAAAAGTTAACTTATCTGAATCAGCTTGATATCCCATGAGTGCAAGCTGCTCAAAAATCTCTAAGTTGGGAATATAAGTGATACCATCATGATCTTCCAACTTGAGATGTCTTCTTAAGGAGGCTTTAGTGATAGTCTTGGATTGGCCATCAATGATAGCAGTGATTGTTACCTCCCCATCAGTGTCAGTAGAAGCTTCAGCAGTTCTCCAAAATTGTTTGATGAATGAGATATAGATTTCTGGCTTCTTAGTGAGAGCATAGCTGATATGACTTTGACTTAGGAAGTCAATAACTTGATGAAATCCCTCACTCCCTGTAGACTTTTCCAAGAACGCATTCATCAAGAGACAAAAGGGACATATCTTGCTTGTTCAAATATATGTGGATGATATTATCGTTGGATCTACAAAGAAGGAGTTATGTGACACAAAATTCCAAACTAGCCATGAGTAAAAAGGTGATTAATTATGTGGGATATGATCGTTTAGGAAAGTAGGAAGGCTGGAGAAAGTTAATTGAGATTATTTAGAGAAAACGTATAGATATAGTTTGACCGACTTAAGGAAATTTGAGTTTTTTGTGAGTAAATCAAGCGAATATATAGAAAGATCACAAAAGTCTAATTAGTCAAAACCTATATCGTAGGTATTTGCCGAAAATATCTTAACGGCTCTACTAATTAATGGAAAATTATGTTAGGGATCAAACAGTACTAACGGTCATCCAGCAGTACCAAATTTGGTCTAGCAGTACTAAAATAAGCCTAGCAGTATTAACTTCTCCACTAAAAACAGTACAAACTCTAAACTTTTGTATCATTCAAAAATAGCTTCACACAATCTCTCTTTCCTTTTTTAAGCTCACATTTTATCTCTCAATTCTTTTAACTCACTTTGCACTCTGTGTGTGCATCATAGATAGAAAATGTGTTGTTTGAGTGGGTTTACACGTCCCACAAAATAGTTAGTTTATTAGTTAGTAATCCCAAATTATAGTGTTTGGGGTAAAGGTGAAATGTTCAATAATAAAACCTTGTTTGATAATATTGCTTTCTTATTATTCCGCTGCGTGATTCAATATTATTTGTAAAACTGATCCTAGATGAGCTTAAAAGATACTCAACACAATTGGTATCAGAGCCACGTGGCTCTCAATCTAGGATGTTACAAGGTTGTTTTGAAGTCGTGTTCATGATGGAAAGAAGGTTCGTGCTCCTGTTATAAGATATGATCGAATCTGGTGATTTTTGGGTTTTTGGGACACTTTTAAAGTGTTGTCTTTATACTTTAAAAAGGGGAAGTGTTTCGTTACTACTGCTAGTCATTTATTACTACTGCTAGTTTATATTTCTACTGCTCAAAGTCATTTTTCGTATTATACATCATGGCGGGTATTTTGAGTATTGGAAGGCTGGATTAGTAGTTGTGGTATATGATTTGTAGCTGTTATGATTCAAGTTGCATTTCTACAGGAAGACCCCTATTGGATGATTACAAGGTATGTGCTTAAATACACATACCTTTTACCTTTAAAAACGAGCTAAAATAACCAAAAACGGACTTAAAATGCCAA
>BQNB010028133.1:0-56951 GCA_026074375.1 Tanacetum coccineum | reverse complement strand
TCAAGGGTATACTACGTTGAAGGACTTGGACATAACTTATTTTCTGTTGGTCAATTCTGTGACACGCATCTTGAAGTGGCATTTCAGAAAAACACTTGTTTTATTTGCAATTTAGAAGGTGTTGATCTACTTTCAGGGTCCCATGACACAAATTTGTACATAATTTCTCTTGATGACATGCTTAAATCATCTTCGATCTGTATTCTATCCAAATCTTCAAAGACTAAGAGCTGGTTATGGCACCGTCGATTATCTCATCTCAACTTTGGTACTTTGAACAAGCTAGCTAAAGACGGTCTAGCACGAGGGGTGTTTGTGAAGGTTTTGTGTGCGTTTTTTATACCCTTTTGTGCGTGAGTTTTGGTTCGAATCCATCAAAGAGTTTTCACTTTTTGAGTGTTTAAAAACCATAAAGCTTTTAACTTTATTTCTTAGTTATATTAGTATAGACTAGAAGTATAAAAAAATCTTTCAAAAACCATAAAAAATATCATCTTTTTAAGTCTTTTTGGTTAAAAAGAGAGTTTTGTACCAAGAATCTTGATTTTAAATTTTTCGTCTCAAAAACATTAAAGTTTGTGTTTTTAAGGTTATAATAGTCTTAGATAGGTAAGAAGTACAAAAAAAATCGGATAAAAACGTCAAAAAGCGAGTCTTTTTAAGATTTTTGATTTTTAAGTTTCGAAGTATATTGGGCGAGTTATACGCATTGGGTGATTTATACGCATTGGACGATTTATACGCATTGGCCGATTTATACGCATTGAGCGATTTATACGCATTGGGCGATTTATACGCATTGGGCGATTTATACGCATTGGGCGATTTATACGCATTGGGCGATTTATACGCATTGGGAGAATTATACGCTTTGCTTGGGAGAATTATACGCTTTGCTTAGGAGAATTATACGCTTTGCTTGGGAGAATTATACATCTTCATTAGGTGAATTATATGGTTTTTCTTTGATTTGTAAAATCCCGTGAAAATTTATTTTCCCAGTTTTATCAAGAATTGTAAAATCCCGTGCATTCCTAAGACTCAATCACTTCATAAAACTTAAGATCCGATATCCATTCACAATTACATCAAAATGTCAAATACCAATACCAATTTGCAAACTCAAACATCAAATGCTCTTTACAATGCCATCATGGAAGCAAGTGGTAAAGACCGTCCACCAATGTTAGCACCAGGTAATTTCATTTAGTGGAAATCCAGAATTAAGAGATACATCGACACCAAACCTAACAATGAACGCATCCACTATTGTCTCCAGAATCCACCCTACAAATTCAAATGGACTGCGAAGACTATTTTAGTTTTAGAAGGCGGTTCAGAAACTACCACAGAAGGGTATATGGAGAACTAGAAGAATGTTTCACAAGACATACGAGATCAACTAAATGCTGAAGCTGAAGCTGTTCAGATATTTCTCACAAGGATAGATAATGACATCTACTCCACAGTTGATGCGTGAAATGTGGAAAGCAATTGAAAGGTTAAAACAAGGTGAATCAATCAATGATCAAGATCTTGAAACCAATTTATATTGGGAGTTTGGAAAATTCACATCAGGGATGGTGAATCACTTGAATCGTATTACTCAAGATTCTATAAGATGATGAATGAGCTTGTCAGAAATCAATGTTATGTTACTAATCATCAAGTGGATGTCCAGTTCTTACTTCAATTACAACTAGAATGGCAAATGTTTGTGACACTTGTTAAGCAAAGTCAAGAATTAAAGACATTCTCCTACCACAAACTTTATGACACCCTGAAGTAACACCAGAATGAAGTCAATGAGATAAGAGCTGAAAGACTAGCACGTACTGCTAATCCACTTGCACTTGTTGCTCAACAACAACCAGTTTACCATCCTCAAAACCATCCTAATCACTACACTCAAAATTCCTCAACCAGATCACAACAAACTGCTACCAGAAACAAAGGTAAAGCTATTGTCAACTCTCTTCCACCCACTTATGATCAAGAACCTAAAAAGGTTGCCGAAGATGATGAAATGTCAAAGGATAAGTAGATTGATAAACTCATGGCTTTAATTTCTAAATCATTCAAGAAAATCTACAAACCTACTGATAACAACCTTCGAACTTCATCAAACACTGGTAGAGCTAACCAGGATAATTCTCTAAGAATCAACAAAGGAACTTGGTATGATAATCAGAGGGTACTTAATGTTGCTGGGGCTAGGGAGAATGTAAGTACACAGGTAGTACAAAAGTCTGGGATTCAGTGTTATCATTACAAGGAATATAGGCATGTATCAAAAGAATGTCAGAAACTGAAATGGGTAAAGGATGCAGCTTATCATAAGGAGCAAATGCTATTGTGTAAGCAAGAGGAAGCTAGATTTAAGTTGAATGCAGATCAAGTTGATTTCAGGGATGACACTGATGATGAATATGAAGATCAGGAATTGGAAGCACATTATCTATACATGGCACAGATTCAAGAGGTTACTCCAGATTATGCTGACAATTCTGGACCCATCCTTGATGCGGAGCCATTGCAAAAGGTACAAAATAATTATGATAACTATAATGTGTTTGCCATTGAAAGTGAACATCATAAGCAACCTGAATATATTAATGACACATATCTGGTTGAACAAGATGAACATAACATAATTATTGATTCATTGGATATGAGTTATGATAGAAAACAGGATGACTAGGATGATAATGATCTTGCTAGAGAACGTGAGTTGCTTGCTTCTTTAATTGAAAAACTAAAATGTGAAATTGATGACAGCAAAAACCGTAATAAATTTTTGGAATCAACAAACAAGGCTTTAGTTGATAAATTAAAAGATGAAATTAAAGATTTCAAAAACAAAAATAAAAGTTTAGAATCATGAAATAACCATTTCAAAGAAGCAAACAATGAACTGTCAAAGACCAATCAATTGATGTTTAAAGACCGTAAGAAGTTCTAAGTTGAACTTGAAAGGTATCATGATGTGAATTATGCGTCAAAGGTGGCAATTGATTGTGCAAAATCTAAAGGGGATTTAATGTCATACAAAATGGAATATGAAAAGTCATTTAATGAATATATTCAAAAGATAAATGATTTAAATTAAACAATTTCAGAAATGAAAAATGAGCTTTTTGCATATCAAGAAACCATCTCCATAATGTCACAAGAAAAAGAGGCTTAGATTAAGTTTTACAAAACACGTGAAGACTAAGAAATTGAAAAGGTCATTACTTTAAAAACATAAGGTCAAAGCTTTGGATGATATTGTTTACAAAACCGGCCAATTAGTTGAAACAATGAATATGCTTAATCGTAATTATAAAACGAGTTTTGTTAAACCTGAGTTCCTCAAGAAAGCTCAAAGAGCGAATCCTCGTTAGTATGATATAGGATGGTATAATGATAATCTTGCTTTAATGTTAGCCCCTGAATCTGACGAAACGATTCATCTTTCCCAAGAAAGTCGATCAAAATTAAGTGATTTAATCAGACTTTTTGATTATAAAAACTTGAATAATCTTTATGATTTGTTCGTTCCACAATGTAAAAAGTTACCAGAACTACAATATTTTTCACAAAGGTAAAAAATGAGTCATACACCTGTCAAGAATGAAAATTCAAAAAAGTCTTTTAATAAACAAACAACTTTGTTAGAAAATGGATGGATGAATCCATTCCGTAGGATCAAAAGTGTAAAAGCTCTAAAGAAATTTTCCAAATTACAAGGAGTGTTGACACGATTTTTAATGGAGTGGAATGTTGCAAACAAACAATTGCTAAAATGACTTATTTTGGTCACATTGATCCATTCATTCAAACCACAATCGAAGGAAATTTTTGCCCCCAAATTCAAAGAATCATTGCTGGTTTAGAAAAAATTCACTTTTGTATGAAAGAGGAAATGGTTGCTAATTTGAGATACTTTAATTCTCTTAAACATGATGTAGACTCTCTTAAATCTTAACTGGAAACTCAAAAAACACAATTTTTGAATGAGATTGACTGACTTTCCAGGGAATATTACTATGTTGATCACATGAATGCTATACTTGGTGTGTATACTACTCTCGATGAATTCACTGATTTACAATGTGATTATATGGACCAAGTTGTCAAATGTGAACGTCTTGAAAAAGAGCATCCAAAAAGTAATATAGCGTCAAAAAGTTTTGAAGCACTTCAGAAACATGCGATTAATCTTGAAATTGCTTCACAACAATGTCAAGAACAGGTAAAAATGACAAAGCTTTCAAAAAAATCAGTCAAACATATTTCTAAAAGAACGTGAACAATATTTTGAAATTCAAGACTTGAAAGCTCAATTACAAGACAAAGACATTGCAATAAGTGAGTTAAAGAAACTCATTGAAAAAATAAAAGGAAGATCTATGGAAACTAAGTTTGGAAAATCTTCTGTTATTCGTCAACCGAATGCTTTTAAAAGTCAAAGACAATCAATTTTAGGGAAACCATCAACATTTTCAGATTCTCTTGCAAAGAAAGATTTTTCAAAACCAGTCACTGCACAGATTTTGTCTCAGAATGTGAAACCAGACTCAAAGAACACAAATGTCATAGCACCAGGAATGTATAAATTAGACACTATGAAAACTCAAACTAGAACAACACAGTTACCTTAAGACATTAGGATATTAACAAATGTATGTCTTTAATCAAACTAGAACACCACAGTTGCCTCAAGACATTAGGAAAATTAACAAACGCGTGTCTTTTTTCCCTTTTCTTTACAGGAGAAATTCCCACTACTAGTGTTAGCATACCATAGCTTAAGAGCAATAAACTGGAAGATAGAGTCATGCCTAACAATAGGAAAGGGAAGAAGCAAGAAGTAGAAGACCACCGTAGGAATTTTAAGTTTTCAAATAATAAAATATCTATAACTGCGTGTAATGACAGTTTGAATGCTAAGACCTCGAATGTAAACTTTGTTTGTATTACTTGTGGAAAATGCATACTGAATGATAGTCATGATATGTGTGTTCTTCATTATATTAATGGAGTGAATTCTAGGACTAAAATGCCTATGGCTGTGCCTATTAGCACTTGAGAACATAAACGAACTGTGAACCAATCTGTTACAACACATTAAGAGAACAGTTGCTTCAGATTCCACTAACCAGAAACCTAGACACACAACTAGGAAGCTATATGAGCATGTTAGTAAGACATGTAGTTGGTGGTATCCTAAGTTTACACCATCCGGATACAAATGGAAACCTAAGTCCCAAATAGGAACTAATCAGAAACCTAAAAGCAAAATTAGGAAGCAATATGAGCAGATTAGTAAGACATGTAAATGGTGGTACTCTAAGTTTACACCTCCAGGATACCAATGGAAACCCAAGTCTAGTGCCTTGAATGTTAAACCAAATGTTAGCTTGCCTTTAGGAAAGAAATCTAGAAATGCTAATATTTTGAAATCCAACACTATTAGGAGATCCACTCTGTCCAATATCCATTGTCTTCTAATTCTTTTGCAGCTCATAGAAATAATTATATTCATCATCGACTATGGGTGCTCAAAGCACATGATGGGAAATCTCAAGCTTCTAAGTAATTTTGTGGAGAAATTTCTGGGTACGGTGAAGTTTAGAAATGATCAAATTTCACCGATTCTTGGTTATGGAGATCTGGTTCAAGGGAATGTAACTATAAAAAGGGTTTATTATGTCGAAGGGCTGAATCACAATTTATTCTCTGTTGGTCAATTTTGCGATGCGGATTTAGAAGTTGCTGTTCGAAACTCTACATGTTGCATTCGTGATTTGAAGGGAAATGATCTTCTCATAGGTTATCATGGCACATATCTGTATTCCATCACTCTTCAATACACATCCACTCCTAATCCAATTTGCTTAATGGCTAAAGTTAGCTCGTCTCAAGCATGGTTATGGGATCATCGTCTTTCTCACCTAAACTTTGATTCCATTAACTTTCTTTCAAAGAATGATATTGTGATTGGTCTTCCAAAGTGAAAATTATTCAAAGGTCATCTTTGTTCTTTTTGCAAGTTAGGGAAAGCCAAACGAAAGTCTTTTCACACAAAGACTACCTCGAGTTCCAAAAGACGATTACAACTTCTACACATGGACTTATGTGGTCCCATGCGGGTAGAAAGTATTAATGGAAAGAAATATGTTCTCGTAATTATTGATGACTACTCCAGATATACTTGGACTCACTTCTTGAGGTCCAAAGATGAAACACCTGAAGTTCTCATTGATTTCCTCAGACTTGTTCAAAGAGGACTTCATGCTTAAATTAGAGTAGTTTGAACTGACAAAGGTACGGAATTCTTGAATACAACTCTTCATGCATACTTTGCTAAAGAAGGGATTGAACACGAAACGTCAACTGCTCGAACACCTGAACAAAATGGCATTGTTGAAAGACGGAACCGTACTCTTGTTGAGGCTGCTAGAACAATGCTAAGCACCGCTAAAGTTCCTTTATTCTTTTGGGCTGAAGCAATTACAACAACATGGTTTATTCAAAACCGTTCACTCGTAATTCCTTGACATGAGAAAACACCTTACCACATCATCAATGGCCAGAAATCATCTGTTAAGTTCTTTCACATTTTTGGGTCATTATGTTACATCATCAGAGATGGACATAATCTTGACAAAATGAAAGAAAAAGGTGATGCATGTATTTTTGTAGGCTATTCTACTCAGTCAAGAGCTTATTGGGTATATAACAAGAGAACAAGAGTGATCGTTGAAAGCATTCATGTTAACTTTGACAAATTGCCTCAAATGGCGTCAGATCACGTCAGTTCTGACCCCGTTCTACAATGTCCGACTACAGTACTTGAACATGACAGTTTAAGTCTCGGTCCCCAAAGTTAAGAAAATGTTCCTCAAGCAGATGAGACAGTAACAACTTCAAATGAGCTAGATTTGCTATTTAGTATGATGTTCGATGAATTACTCAATGGAACTACTCAAGTTGTGTTGAAGTCTTCTGCTATAACTTCTGCTGATGCTCCTGATAAACATCAACAGCAAAACACAACTTCATCTACTTCAACAACAGTTGCTGCAGATATACCTCCATTGAACATTCAAACAACACCTAAAACTTCAAGTCAAGCACCAACTGTCACTTTTATTGAGAACATTATTCAAGCAGAAACCAATAAAGAATATGCACAAGTTGAAGAAGACGAATTTATCAACATCTTTAGTGCACCGGTACAATAATGAGGGGAGGCATCTACTCGATATTTTGATTCGTCAAATATGCATACATTCTATCAACGACATCCTTTTGAACATCGTTGGAAAAAAGTTCATCCGTTAGAACAAGTCATTGAAAATCCTTCTTAATTAATTAGAACAAGACGTCAGCTAGAAACTGATGGTGAGATGTGTATGTTGGCACCCACCGTGAGTCGAACCAAACCAAATAGCATCAAAGTAGCCATGGCTGATTTTGCATGGATTGAAGCAATGCGGGACAAACTTCATTAGTTTGATTGATTAGATGTATAGGAATTAGTCGACAGACCACTCTACAAGAATGTCATTAACATGAAGTGGATCTGGAAAAACAAATGTGATGAGGAAAATACTATAATTCGCAACAAAGCTCGTATTGTAGGAAATGGATATAGTCAGCAGGAAGGAATCGACTTCGAAGAGTCATTTGCACCAGTTGCTCGACTAGAAGCAGCCAGGCTATTCATTGCGTATGCTGCACACAAGTCATTTCCTATATACCAGATGGACGTCAAAACAACGTTTATTAATGGTCCTCTAAAAGAAGAAGTGTACATCAATCAGCTAGACGAAGTCATCGACCCAAATCATCCTAACAAAGTCTATTGTCTCAAAAAGGCATTATATGGACTCAAGCAAGCTCCAAGGGCGTGGTACGATGAACTCTCCAACTTCCTGGTATCCAAAGGATTCTCAAAAGGTTATATTAATCTAACTCTGTTTATTACTAAAAAGGGGAAGACATTTGGTTGTGCAAATTTACGTGATGACATTATTTTGTTTCTAAGAAGACGCTAAAGACTTTCAAAAATGTTTGAAAAAACTATTGTCACAACAATGTTTGATAATGTCTATGATGGGGATCGCTGGGAAATAAGATAGCGAGAATTTCTTTTTAGGAAATTTAGATCCACGTATCCTCCCACATGTTTGTCTTTATAACCAGCTAGAGTTATGCTCAAACGGTCACTTATAAAGCCTGTATGACCTCTTGTGATAGCATTGGTACTAATGGCTACTAAACACCTAGATGCTGACTTGAGTGGCAACTCCCTGTGTGTAGTGAAAGTTTTAAATAAAAAGGGTAAGGTAAAATGTATATTATTTTCACAAGGATTCGGCTAAGATGCGGGAATAATCAGGGTCTACATAAATAAAATTTTTGAGCTCACAAGATATAATATAGAATTTTTAACTTCTTAGGATTCTTAAACGGATAAAAATCCTAAGCACGGCTTGCGAGTAGCTAAAACGAAAATTTTCACCAAATTGGCTAAAAAGTAAAATGCATAATTTTACTCAAAAGTAAAAATAGAAACGAAGTCAAGATTTAATATCACCTTGAAAATACAAAATGTCACAGCCTTCCCTCTTTAACGGGGCGCCATCCCGGTGCTCAGTTCGCCTTAATCGCCGGTTTGCTTTTAAAGGGAATGCGACTTTGCTTGAGTTGTTTCACCTCGCGATCCACGATCTCTACCGGTTCTTCGATAAATATAGCTTGTCATCAAGTCGAACCTCGTCCAGCGGAATAACAAGATTCTAGTCTGCCAAACACTTCTTGAGATTCGAGACATGAAAAGTGTCATGGATTCCTTGAAGTTCTTCGGGCAATTCCAATTTATACACTACTGGACCAACTCTTTCCAGGACTTTGAATGGTCTAATATATCGTGGACTTAACTTCCCACGTTTTCCAAAACGAATCACGCCTTTCCAAGGCAATACCTTAAGCATAACCTTGTCACCTACATCAAACTCTAATGGCATACGCCTCACGTTCGCGTAGCTTTTCTAACGACTAAGAGCGGTTAACAAACGGTTCTTGATTTGCACTATCTTCTTCATTGTTTCTTTAACCAATTCTATACCCGTAAGTTGGCTATCTCCAACCTCACTCCAACAAACGAATGATCTGCATTTCCTCTTATAAAGAGCCTCGAAAGGTGAAGCCTTGATGCTTGCGTGGTAACTATTGTTGTAGGAGAATTCGACTAATGGAAAATGTCTATGCCAGCTACTTTCAAAGTTGATCACACACGCTCGTAGCATGTCTTCAAGAGTTTGTATTGTCCTCTCACTTTGACCATCCATCTGTGGGTGGTAAACGATACTCATATTCAGCCGAGTTCCTAAGGCTCGCTGGAGCGACCTCCAAAATCCTGATGCAAATCAACTATCTCTATCCGATATGATCTATATGGGCCCTCCGTACCTACAAACTATTTCCTTCAAGTAGAGTTAGGTGAGCTTCTCCATACTGTCAGTTGTCTTCATTGGTAGAAAGTGTGCCGACTTGGTCAATCGATCGACAATGACCCAAATCGTATCATACCCACTTGGAGTTTTCGGGAGTCCAGTAATAAAATCCATAGTGATTCTCTCCTACTTCCAAATAGGAATTTGAGGTTGTTTAAGTAACCCAGATGGCTTCTGATGCTCTGCTTTTACTTTAGCACATGTCAGGCCCTTGCTGACGTAGGTGGCGATCTAAGCCTTCATGTTCGGCCACCAGTACAACTGCATCAAATCTTGATA
The DNA here is from genome assembly GCA_026074375.1 of Tanacetum coccineum. Lineage (NCBI taxonomy): Eukaryota > Viridiplantae > Streptophyta > Magnoliopsida > Asterales > Asteraceae > Tanacetum > Tanacetum coccineum. The sequence continues at coordinate 47,163 of BQNB010028133.1, read as the reverse complement.
CATCTTGTCTGATCCCGGATGGATAGAATATTTGTATATATGTGACTCATGTATAACTAAATCCCTTAATCCTCCAGACCGTGGTAACCAAACATGCTTCTTAAACACTTCTTAAAGACCTTGGAATCTGCAGACCGAACCTCAAAATATCTGTTTGTCATTTCTGTGTGACCAGATTTCTTAGCCTTACATTCTTTTCTTTCATTGGCTTTCGTTTGAGCATTTGTAGATCGCAGCGCACTCGTGGTAGATAGTCGTGTGAAACCTGTCATTAACCAAGGCTCGAACGGGCAATAGCTTAATCCTTTCTTTTCAACTCAACACGTCAGCCACTGCATTTGCCTTTCTGAGATGGTAGCGGATTTCATAATCATAATCACTCAGAAGCTCTTTCACGTATCAGCAACTCGACCTCATGTTAAGCCTTACTTGTTACGTTCCTAGGATGTACTAGAGACTCTTATGATCGGTATAAACTGTACACTTAGTGCCAAATAGATAATGTCTCCATAACCTAAGAGCAATCACAATCACACCCAGTTCTAGGTCATGGGTAATCTAGTTCCGCTCACGAGTCTTCAGTTGTCGGGAAGCATATGCTATGTCTTTCTCCCGCTACATTAATACTGCTCCATAACCCTTGAGTGATGCGTCACAATACACCACGAAATCTTCAGTCCCTTCTGGCAATGCTAAGATAGGTCCACAACAAAGCTTCTGCTTTAAAAGTTGAAAGGCCTTATCTTCTTCGTCACCCTACTCATACTTTTTATTTTTTTGAGTTAGCTTGGTAATGGGCTTGGTAATCAAAGAAAAGCCTTTAATAAATCTCCTATAATAACCAGTATGTCCTAAGAATTGCCTCACTTTTGTTGGTGTCTTTGGTGCAGCCAAATTCTTAATGGCTTTAATCTTTGTGGAGTCAACATGAACAGCTTCAGTATTGATCACGTGACCGAGGAACTGTACCGACTCTAACCAAAAGTCATATTTTAAGAATTTTACGTATAGTTGTTCTTTCTTGAGTAGTTCCAGAATAATCTTCAAATGCTCCTAGTGTTCTACTTTGCTCTTAGAATAGATAAGAATATCATCGATGAACACGATTATGAACTTGTTAAGGTACGACTTGCACACTCGATTCATTAAGTCCATGAATACCGTAGGCACGTTGGTCAGGCCAAAAGGCATCACTTGGAACACATAGTGACCATACCGATTCCGAAATGCGGTGATTTGAATGTCCTTCTCCCTAATACGGAGTTGATGATAACATGAACATACGTCAACCTTAGAATACAAATTTGAGCCTTGTAATTGATCAATTAAGTCGTCAATCCTTGGGAGTGGTTAATGATTCTTGACTGTTAACTTGTTTAGCTCACGGTGATCGATGCACATTCGGGAAGATCTGTCCTTCTTCTTTACAAACAACACTAGAGCTCCCCACGGCAACGAGCTCGGGCGAATAAATCCCTTCTCTGATAATTCTTGTAGTTGTTCTGCCAATTCCTTCATTTCAGATGGCGCTAAATGATACGGTGCACATGTATAGGTGCGGCACCAGGCACTAGATCAATCTAAAACTCTACCTGCCGAGGTGGTGGAAGTCCCGGTAAGTCATCAGGAAACACCTTAGGAAAATCACGAATCACATGCACATCCTCTAAGCGCTTCTTTGCTGGTTCCTTCTCAGTTACATGCGCCAAATACAACTGGCACCCCCTTTCTATGTACTTCTGAGCTTTAATACAAGAGATGACCTTCAATATGGACGCGCCTCTATCACCCTCGATTATCAGTGTTTTGCTGTTGCATGGTATGCGAATAATATTTTTACCGCACATGATAACAGCGTCGCGCTCACATAACCAATCCATTCCAATTATAATGTAGAAACTTCCTAATTTGGTCGGTAGTAAGTCTATTTCGAACAGACAGTTTGACGAATTCAAAGTGTCACTCCACATAACAATGTTAGTGCTTACAACTTTTTCAATTCGCGAACCCAATCTCATAACCAGTGTCCAATGCAGAAGGGGCAATATTAATAATGGTAGTAGAATTGATAGACACAAAACTTTTCTTGGCACCTGAGTCGGGTATAATGCTTGCATAGTGATCATTGAGTAAGGACGTACACAAAATTTTTGCTCTTTTTAGAAACATAAGTAGAAAATTAATATCGACAAAATTTTAAGGTGACTACTCCCAGTATAGCATTCTTCTTCCTGAATTATACATAGGTGATCAGGCTATGTGTAATTAAGGACTAACGATGACATGCTCGTTATCATCAAAATAATGTTATGTATAAGATAAAATCGATAGGTTTTATAATGTAGTAACTCGTTCATGAGGTAGAGGCAAGGTAGCGTATATGATAATAACAAAATAGTTTATAAGATGCTAGCAAACGATTTATAATGTGGTATCTAAGGGTTTATAGGATAAAATCAAGGTGGGTTATGAAATGATCGATCATAGCAAGTAATAAGAGATATCCGAAGAATAGCTTGCATAATAGGGTAGAGCATTGAAACGTGGTTAACGGAATCATTATGACACGTAAATAAATAAAAATATTAAGATGAGACATTCAACGTTACTACAAAACTTGCAGATATTGCTAACACAATGTACGATTTGGCAGAGATTCACATAGTAATCGAGGTCGAAATGATAATAACCAAAAAATGAGATATAATAATAGGGTAACAATATTAATAATCAAGAATACTTCATTAATCCTAGGTTTCCAGTACAGCAATAAGATGTGTTTTAAATAAAGCTATGGTGTTTAAAAGACAAAATACACTCGGTAGCATAGGGCCACTAACTGTCACTTGCAGTTTAGTGGAGTTGTACAAAAGATCCTAACTCAAAAGTGACAAAGACGTAGAAATAAAATAGGCTACTAGGGGCCATCAGGTGGTCCCTATGGTCTCGGTGGTTTCTGATCTAATTCGTTGAGGCGCTCTTCAATTCCAAGAATACAAGCAAGCATAATCCTCTCATTACCCTCGCTGACACTCAAGCGAGTTTGTAACTCCTGGTTCTTTGTCATAACCTCCTACAAGGCAGCCTCCAAAGTCTGCACTTTTTGGTTCATTGTCTCTCTCCACCCACTTAGTCCATCAACCTCCTCTCTCAACGCATCAACCTGTCCACAAGGATAATTGTTTACAATATCCAACATCTCTAGATACTGTGTCTCGGTCTCATATAGTTTGTTTGCAAACAGTTCTCCCTCCTGAGTCAATGTGTGTACTCCCTCCTCCACTATAGTCATCCTAGGTTGTAGTCCTGCTATGGATATACTGTCAGGCACTTGATGGTGAAGGGCAACCCTTACTACTACGACTAGGAGAGGACATCCCATTGGATATGGTGCCTCGGGTATCGCCGAGGATGGACCCTAACCTCTTGGGTACTAGGCTCAAATGAAGTAGTCTTCGGAGGTGTGACCGAGGCTATCAACCAATCCTCGTCCACCTCCCACTCGTCCTCCTCATCTTCATTGGATCCTCCTCCTGACCTTCTTCCGGATCCTCCATAAAATCCTCTTCAACCTCCATGACTGGGTCCTCTTCCTCAAATGTCGGTTCATTTACGAGGAAGTGAAACAAGTGGTTTGGAGATAGTGGCGCATTCATGATACTACAAAGAAATAAAATATATATACATATATATATTAATAACGAGCACATATTATCTAGATGTGTATGAAATTAAGATTTATAAATTCACAGTGATGCTTTCAAGAATGAACGTGATGATTGATAAATAGTCTAAGTATGTACAATAATATTCATTATATGTATATATGAATTACATTTTATGTCGTTAAACGAATGATTTTTGATGCTTTGCGAATAAGCATGACGATCGATAAATTTCTCAAGTACATATAATAAAATTTATGATACGTATACGTAGTAGCAATGCACTCGAAGATGTGCATAAGCTATCGAATAGAAAATAATGCTCATAAGTAGCATAAAAAGCAACAAGGAGTCTTAACGCGTGAAAAAGGTTATAGTTTAGGTTAAAAAAGAATTTTTGACCTAGTTCTCTATAACCTGTAGCTCTGATACCAATCTTTAACACCCTTATTTTTACAACGCAACGAAATATATAGCATGGGTGTTAATTCATTGTCACAAGGTACAAGGATATAGAAAACGACTCTAAATGAGACGTTTTAAAAGTAGTGTTCCATTCATAAGAAAATCAGAGTTTTAAAACAACGGTCCCCATAGATCATTTAGTACATCACAACAAGTTTCACAATACATTTGTTAAAAGTTTTGATATAATGGAACACAATGACAAGCTTCCAAAACGCTTTGCGCGACTCCTCGTTAATAAGAAAGCATTCACCCTTGCAGACCTGAGATAAAACATGCTTAAAAAGTCAACAATAATGTTGAGTGAATCCATAGAGTTTATAAGAATAGAAGTAGAACACAAGTATAGTTCATCGTATGACTTGTTGTACATAAAGGCCATATATAAGTTTTTATTGCATCTAGCTCATGACACCGAACCTTGACAATGACGCATATCCTGTATGCAGTTAAAGTGGCTCCTGTACTAGGTATTATTGCCTAATACCTAAAATTCTCAATACAAATCGTCCGTTGAATGGGTGCTCCAAAACTGATTCATACCATCGGACGGGGTTGTCAAACCCAATCGATCTATTAAATGCACTAGCGTTTACCCCACGTGTAATTAACGGTTCATGAAATCAGGGACTTTGGCAATAGCTACTCAATGTCAATAAGCATATATTCGGGTCCAGCATATCAAAAATAACTTGTGTTCAAGTTTTCAAAACAAGCAAGTATCTCCCTCACGAGGTTTTATTAAAACAGTTAAATGAGTAAAGGCGAGGCTATGAACTCACCTTAAGCAATAGAGACAAGTAAGGGTATCAACAACGAGAGAAATGAAGATAAAAGTCTCAACCGCAACCTAGAATAACGGCGGCGATTAGAAGATAGAAGACACGGTAGAAAAATGCATAAGTCGTACGTATATATATTTATATATATAAAGATATACTATAGAATCCACATGTGTGTCCTAAGTTTGTTTATTTAGACGCTCTTGATAATAGTATTATACTTGTAAATAAATTACGCCACTTTTCCGAAAAGTTTCTATTTTTATAAAGTTACTAATTTTGGAAAGTTTCTATTTTTAGAAAGTTCTCATTTCTAGAAAGTTCAGATATTCGAAGTCGTTAATATCGTCTAATAAAAAAATTACTTCTTCCGTTAACACCAACGCACCAATAATTATATACTTAATCCTTAATTTCTACTTTATACTTATATATAAAGTTTCCGGAATTAGACTTACTATTTTTAAATGCGATCGAACGGACCAATAATTTATTATTCATCTAATAATATTCTGTAGTGTTTTTCAAGCTCAAACGGACATTAAAACGCTCAAAATCTCAATTTTTGACAAAATTAAGCATATACCTTAACTTGTCCAAAAAACACAAATCACCAACTTTTACCTCAACGTTTTCCTATCGTCTAGCATTTTTAGACCAAAACTTGCGTGTTCTTATGCAAAACGTCAAAATAAACAACTTTTGGGTTTTAAGGGAAGGCCATTTCGGACCAGAAAAGGCCCGAATCCTAAGTTAAAAACTACATCCGCTCACTTTGTAAAAATAATGTTGAATTTTTTAACAAGAAAACGCACACCTGCATTTTGATCAAAAACACCACTTTTATGTACTTTCAGACCTAGTTTCCAATGCGGCGCATGGAAAACGATATTCCAAACAACTTTTATGTTTTGGCCGAAGGCCAAAACGGACCAGAAAATAACCAGTTTACCCTTTTACGATTCTGCGCAGGATCATTAATTAAAATAAGTGGAGTTTTTCATATACATTTTCTAAACTTCATTTGGCCATAAAAACTTCGTTTATAAGAGTTAGGAGTCGAATTTTATATCAAAACAACCGCAAGAACGAACTCTTTCATATTCCAAAGCTTAAAATCACTTTGAAATTTTTTACGACACCCAAATATGGCTGCGTAATTTTTAGCATTAAATCGCCTATTCCAAAACCCTACCAAATGCCATTTTCACATCACCAAAACTTCACAACGCACCTATACTAGCCTATCTTCGAATATTAACCACTTTCAATCAATCAAATCCATCACAAAATCATTCTAGCACACAACCACATGGATTCTAAAGTATAAAAATTAAGTATAAGCATAAACATATGAAAATAATAATAAAGAGAGTTTTAGGATGCTCGCAATAGCGAGTAGAAGCTAGGTAAAAATCAAAACAGGAACCCCTTTTTGGTCCCTGTCTTAGCCGATTCAAGCAAAAACCCCAAACAAATGAACCTTATCTTTTTGATCACCCAAATCTTCAAATAAACATTAATCTTTAAACCCTTTGAGCTTCATCTTCAGTTTAAAACCCAAGAAAACTAATAAAACCAAGATTTTTATTTAAACCATTGCATGATGATTTTTAATGTAGATGATTTTAGGAGTATGTAGTAGTGATTGGAGTAGTAGGAAATTTTTTATGGTGAGTTATGGTGTTGGTGGTGTCGACACAAACCAAAGAGAGGGAGGAGAGACAAGTATGGATGGAATCTAATTATGAGAAGTGCTTGGGAAAAAAAACTGATGGAGTGTTGGGTTGGATCACATAGGGGCGGCAAGGGGGGGTGTCTTTGGTCCTATTATATATATATATATATATATATATATATATATATATATATTAATTTTTGTAGTATAATTTTTGTGTAGTGAAAGTTTTAAATAAAAAGGGTAAGGTAAAATGTACATTATTTTAACAAGGATTCGGCTAAGACGCGGGAATAATCGGGGTCTACAAAAATAAAATTTTTGAGCTCACAAGATATAAGATAGGATTTTTAACTTCTTAGGATGCTTAAACCGATAAAAATCCTAAGCACAACTTGCGAATAGTGTTACCCATAATTATTCAAGCCTAAAACACGATCTGGAGGTCGGGGAGGATAAAAGAAATGCTTAGCCATATTATTGAATGAGAGTAGAAGGAAAGATGTCTGTGTGGTGGGAGGAGAGAAAAACACACATACACACCTAATGAGAAGGTTATAAAATGAATCCTTACCCCTCCATGGAAGTATAGAGGGGGTATTTATAGTTCAAACACAACTAAACTATACTATAAAGTCTAATCTAGTCCCTGCGTGTTTGGCTATTTATGAACTAATGTAATTCCGTATTAATCAACATATTTTAAGGCTAACAATCTTCCCCCAATATGTGGACATACGAAATTACTTATAATGTTCCTATCAAGTATAATTACAACAAAATAAAGTCTTCCAAAGCACTTCCAAAGCTGAAGAAGACTTCTGAGATCTCCTGGTCTTGAAACTTGTACTCCGGCTTGGATCTACATTGTCTTTACTTGTTCTGGAACCATTGTATTATTCATTAGTTGGATTAACTTCCCTCAACCCATGCAGCATGTCTTGAAAATATTTCTTCTTAGACTTCTTTTTGACGATGTTTCTGAATCAGCTTCCCCCCAAACCAACATCCCTATCTTGAGCAGATTCTGAAAATTTGATGTAGCTTAAACAATCTTCTATTTGTCATTAATGTGCACAACGGATTTTTGTAGAAGAAAAATGACACCAAATACTACTGCTACTTTTCATTAGGTCTTGGTGAATATCTGTTCGGGGGTACATGCGAGAAATCATCAACAATTATTCTCACGTATGCAGAATACTTCACAAACCATATTAAGTGAAGTAGTATACACTACTTCCCCCTAGAAGCTGACATGGTAACCAAAGTACACATTTTCCCCCATGATGGTTTTGAACTCTCAGAAGCATCATTGTTGTGTACGTCCCTATACTCGAGAAGTTCTTGTCATAAGCACAAATCTTGAAAAGTTATGAATATCGTTGAATAACTTTGAAAATTTTGCTTAGACTGTGAAGTACCATTTTCTTGGAATAACACAATAATATCCCGTGAGAATTGCTGATTACATCTTAACCTTTAAACTCTTTAGCTAACTTACCAACCTCGTATTCTGTCGGCTATTGCTGTGACCACATGTTGAAGTAAATCCGATATACCAAACTTGAAAATGAAGTAAAGTCCCCCAAATTTGTTACTTATGCTTGCACTGTTATTGATTAAAAATGATGCAAGATTAAATCTTTAAGTACCCTATACTCAACCAAAAAAGTATAAGAAGTACAACACCTCTTAAAATTATCCACATCGACATCTACTTGTGACATTGAGTACTACAACGTAACTCCTTTAAGTGATAGTTATCCAGGTCTTCAACCAACCACTCCGACTGCTAGAAACTAAATAATCCAAGTCTTAATCATATTCCTTTTGTGCTCAAGCAAGTCATCAATCGATAGATTGGGTTTAAAGAAAATGGGTAGAACATAGAAGGAAGTCTCGATCATGAAATAAGTAGACGCCTTTGTGAAACGCACTTCAATCTCAAATAAGGGATACCAAATCAATTCCGTGATCACTTGTCATCTTAATCTGAATCTGTAGCCATTTTGTCATTTAAGTGAATCTTTAATGATCGTTTTAGGATTAAGTGTTGTGTTTGCTTTGGTGTTTAGGTTTGGTGTTTAAGTCAACAATCATTTACGCGGATCGTCCTGTATGACAAACTGCTTTGACAACAAACAAACCGCTGCCACTATTATGCAAACACTGTCAGGTGTTTGACAAACCGCTGGCAAGAAAGTAAGCAAGCCGCTGCCAAGAATTTAAGCAAACCGCTGCCAAATTTTGGTAGAAAAAATCGCTGCTAGTTTTGACAAACCGCTGTTTCTAGTGAAGCACTAAACCGCTGCAATACAAACTGCTGTTGACTTTTTAAACGGACATGGTTTCGTTTAGATAAACCATGAAAAAGAGTAAACCGCTACCACCTGTATCAAACCTCTATGGTAGATGTTTAAGCAAACCGTTGTTTACCAAACCGCTTTGGCAAACCGCTGCCCACCTTTAACCAAACCGTTGTTAGGTCGTTTTCAAAGTGAGGACCACATGACAAACCTCTGCTTGTACTATGTTTTTGTTCTTTTGCTAATATACGACTAATAAACAAAACATAATACTAAATAGCTAGTAAACGGATTATCAAAACTAAAAAACTTTGAAATAAGCTTTAAAATAAGCTCAAATAAGCTGTTTGACCACCAATAAGCCACGAAAAAACATAATACTAAATAGCTAGTAAACGGATTATCAAGAAAGTACAAGCTTTTTCTATTTTAAAGCCAAAAATCGAAAAAGCTGTGGGCTTATTAGCTTAAAAATAAGCTACGAAACACACAAAATAAGCAAACAACGAACACAAATTCCTCCTAGGCTATGGTAGTAATTGTTACCCATAAAGATTCAAGCCTAAAACATGATCCGGAGGTCGGGGAGAATAAAAGAAATGCTTAGCCATATTATTGAATGAGAGTAGAAGGAAATATGTGTGTGTGGTGGGAGGAGAGAAAAACAAACACACACACCTAATGAGAAGGTTACAAAATGAATCCTCACCCGTCCATGGAAGTATGGAGGGGGTATTTATAGTCCAAACACAACTAAACTATATTATAAAGTCTAATATAGTCCCTGCATGTTTGGCTATTTATGAACTAATGTAATTACGTATTAGTCAACATATTTTAAGGCTAACAAATAGCTAAAACAAAATTTTTCACCAAATCGGCTAAAAAGTAAAATGCATAATTTTACTCCAAAGTAAAAAATAGAAACGAAGTCAAGATTTAATATTAACCTAGAAAATACGAAATGTCACAACTTGGCAACAAACTAATGGACCACATCACTAGCTTACTATCAACGCCAAAATATACTCACAATACATAGCCATCCGCTGACATAAGCAAGTATTTAATTCAACAAAAAAGTGACATCAAATGGATACATCGTCGATGTGAGATAGGAGATCTGTTGGACATGTATTTAGTATATGATGCAATGCTACCTTGAATAAATTTATTATGTAGTTGTTGGCTGTGTTTGTATTTAATATTCTTAAATGGTTATGTTATTTTTTTTTGCCTTATGTTACTAGCAAATGTTGTTTTTATAATCTATTTGAGGAATCAATTGATGTTTGCACTTAGCACATTTGTATCTCAAATATTTTGTCACAAACACTAATCATTTACACATATTTTTAGCACACTTAAGTTTTTAAGCATTTTATATTTCAAATATTGCATGTATGTTAGAATAAAAGTCTAAATCCATATTATGAATACAAATGACAATATGTTTTTTCTTAACAAAAACAGTTAAAATATACTAATCAGATTCTTAAAATAAAAGAATTATTCATGAAACAAACTTTCTAAATAAAATCGTCTTTTGTTGATTTGCTTTGTTCGTTTTGTATTTTGTGTTTTTGTTTCTGTTATTAGTTTATTAGGAATTGTGTTGTTTATGTTGTTCTTATAAATATTCGTTGTTATTTTTTGGTTTTTTTTGTTGTTTTTTTTTGGTTTTATTGTTTGTTATGTTTGTAGTTTTTTTTTTGTTGTCGTATAAGGGGTTTTTTGTTTGGTTTTTTTATGTTCTGGTTGTTTGTTTGTTTTCGTTTGTCGGTTCTGTTTGTTTGTTTATGCTTGATATGAGTTTCTGTGGTTGCTTTAGTTACTTTGTTTTGGTTCTATTTGGGGTGTTGTTGCTGTTGGGTGTTGTGTTGTGAGTATGTGTGTGGGGGCTAGATTGTTGGGGTTTTTTGTGTGATGTGTATTTTAATAGTTTTGTTTTTGTGGTTTTATGTTTTTGTTTGAGCGTTGTTTTCTTGGTTTTGGGTTACTCAGTTTTGTTGCTGTTGGTTCACCTCCTGGGGTGTGGCTTTGGTCTGTGTTTGTGTTATTTTTCGTTTGTTGTTTGTATTGTCGGTGTTTTTTTTTTTTGTTCTTTTGATTGTTTTGGTTGTTTTTAATTTTATCTCAGTTATGGTTTTTTAATTGTGGTGTTTTTTGTCGTGTTTTTTTTTGTGTGCTTTTGGGATTTGGTTGGGTTTATTCCGTATGTGTGTTTTGTGCGGTTGTTGTTTTTTGAGATGTTTTGTTTTATTTTGTTATTATTGTTGTTGTTTAGTCGGTTGTTGTTATGTTTTGGTTATTTTTTTTTATTTTGTTGTTATTGGGCTTTGTTTGTGACCTGTGCCTTGAACTTTCTGTTTGTTTGGTTTATGTTTCTTTTCAGTTTGTAAATTATGTGTGGTTTGTTAGTTGTGTTGTCTGTTTTTAGTGTTTTATTTGGTTTTGTTTGTGTTTTTTGTTCTGTTTTGTTTCTACTGTGGGTTTCCTTTGGTGTGTGTTTGTTTTGTTTTTTATAAAATGACGTTCTGTCGGTATAATAATGTTTGGGTGTTGATTGTGTGTTGTTTTATTTGTTGTGGTTGTTTTTGTTTTTAGTTTTTGTTTTAAGTTGTTTGGTTTTTGTTTCTCGTGTGGACTGTGTGTTTGCGGGTTGATTTGCTATTCTATTTTCTGTATGAATTTTGTTATTAGCCAGTTTTTTTAATTTTTGTTGTTGTGTTGATAGTATAGTATTAGTATTATTTGTTGTCTCTCCATTTTATTTTTTTATTATTTGTTGTTTTTTGTTGTTATAATTAGGTTGGGGTTTGTTTGGTTTGTTGTATTTAAGGTTATGGTTTGAATAGTTACTGAACTGTCCCCTAATTCATCAGTTTTTTTACCCCCCCTTCCCCTCTGGTCTTCCCTTAATTGCTTATTCTTAGAGTGCCCCCCCCCGCCCCTTTAGTTTGGTCTTGATTGATTGATTATTTTTGTGCCCCCCCCCCTATATATTTATTTTTATTTGTCTTTATTTTTTTTTACGTTCTTGTCTCGGTGCGAAATTGATTCCTCGAATCAATACCCTCCTTTGTCGATATCCCTTGGCACCACTGCCTTGTTCTTCAGAACATTACCATACTCATCAAGTTTTACTTTGTAAATCCACTAAGAGCTTTTAATCATGACACGTCTGGTTGAGGTACTAATTTCCCATACTTGAAGCCGTTTCCAATTCGTGATTCATCTTGCATGCTTGATAACCAGCAAGATCCTTTTTATTACGATTTGAAGTTCTTGGGCTCGACTTTTGACAGTACGAGGAGTCTTATACACGGCACCCCAAGCGCAATCAGTAGCAAGTTGTTTTCTTGGTGGATACCGGACGCAGATTGATTTGCCCAATAATAATATTACCAACGGTGTGATCTATGTCATTTCCGAGATAATTAATTGGAGTGGTGAATAAGGAGGGATTCCTTTAAACTATGATCCTCTGTTGATGATGATGCTCTTCAGTAACTAGGTTTCTGGATGGCCAACACGGTTTTACGAAGGGATCTATTGTCAACTGGAGGAAAGGGATTTTCTTTCATGAGAGTAGATTCAGCGTGCACAAACGGCCTTGATGCTAAATTAGAGTTGTCAATGCCGAAGATCGATGGTGAATACTATAGAGAAGGTCCCATCTTGATTCAATTGGTAGTAGTAGAAGGTGATATGTTACCGGCTAAAGTGACTGATGAGATACTTGAAAATGCTAGTTAGGCAGGATGGGAGTCCGTCTTTCAACACGAGGTAGTTCCAGGCTATTTAATCGAACATTGTTTGGATTAAATCTCAGTTCTTTATTTAGTGGGGGTGGTAATAAGGGTACTGTAGGATCCGGTTAGAATGTGGTACGAACCCTGAATCTTATCTAGTCTAGGGTTAATAACTAGGATGCGGGTCCTGTAATGAGTGCTGCGACAGGGTAGCAATAAGCTCAGGTCATTCTCATCGATTAGACTTGAATAGTTTCGCATAATTCGTTGGGTTATTTGTTGTAGAGTCTATACCCTTTCCTACTAGGTGCATAACCAAGATTATTCCAATATCAGTTGTGGTTGTAATTTTCCAAGAATCTTCGTTGTCATTTGTTCGGTTTAACAAAGAGCGACCAGATGACACGGAAAAAGGTTAAGATAGACTTATTATCATGCACCAACTCCTATGGGATTTTGTTATGAAGAGTGTAAATGGTTGAGGCTCGGTTTTTTGGTTTGTTGAAAAAGCAGTAGCCACAGTTTTTGCCATACGAAACATTGGGCCTTTGAAACATATCAGGCATTGTCCTGGCGGCTTAGCAAGAGTACGGTTCGTCTTTCGACAACGTCGTTCTGTTATGGAGTTCTGGAATGTCTTCTTGGTGAAAATGCGACACACGTCATATATGCAGTCAAAATATTTATTGACAAGAATTCTGTGCATTATTGGTAGTAGCGGATGTATTATATTTTTGTTGAGATCCGACTTGTATTTGGCTGTTCGGGAAATTTGATGACGACCTCTATGGGTGTTTCCATCTTTCGATTCAGCAAAAACTTTAACCCATAAAAACCAAGAATTAATCATCACATGATGACTAAGATGTATTTTCTTCTATTTAATTGTTTGCACCCATCGGTCCACCGCATATAATACATTTAAGGGTATTAAGAACTGTCCAAGTTGGAGTTTTCGGTTTTTTGGGTTGTGAATATGCTTTTTGCTGCTTGTCCTTAGGCTAACATGCTCAGGCAAAGATGTGCTTTCTCAAATTAATTGCTAGGTAAACCTTGACTAAGTCTTTCTTGCAATGGTATTGATGGTCCGAAGTTCAAGTGGTTTTAAACGACGATGCCAAAACATGATTTGTTCTTGGAGGCTTAGACAAAGGCAATATGGGGAGAGTGATTCATCATTTTGTCTTCGCAACTGAGATAGTGTACAATATTAGAACCGCGTGAGAACTTGTTAATTAATTTCAAACACCGAATCCGTATCTCGAACGTAGCAAGGTGCTTCTTGAATGCAACTTTGTCAAGATCAGAGTCTCGCAAAGATATCCAAAGAAAACTGATTATGTTCCAGTCCTTTCCACATGTATATCCTGGGAAATCTCAATATCACCAATAATGTAATACTCCAAACCCATGATAGCACCAGAATGGTCATTTCCCGATGATATTAACAGTCGCGATGAACTTATTCTCATGAAATGCTTGAGCGTGGCGGTGATCCCGTCAATATGTTTTGACAGGCCTGAGTTCCAAATAACTAAAGGACGATCTGTATAATCCTGCATTTGAAACAGATGAAGATGTTGGAGGTTTGGAAAGTTGGTATCCGCCCAATTTTGGTAGGGATACCCGGTTGGGTTAGCAAGAGTAATGGCCTGATTACTCGTGTTTTGATTAGAGGTGTCTACTTTGGGTTTAAGTGAGCCTAGTTAAGGGGCACTGTGTCTCTTACGTGAATTTTCTGCCGTGAGTCTCCATTGATGGACCAATATGTAGCACTTTGCTTATAGGTTTCCATTACTTTCCTAACTTGCTTAGGTTTTCCGAACTTGCTTAACTTTGCGCAACACGTTATGATTTTATATATAGAGAGGGTATGCCTTAAAACTCAGATTTGCGAAATAATCAACGCACACACAAATCATGATTTTGCAATAAATTAAAACTTTGTGACATGTTGGCTAACAGACTCAGAATTTTGAATTAATGATAGTACGCTTAGAGTATACTACTAAGATAATCATGTCATGATTCGTGTTATTAAGTTAGACTTATTTATCCTTTGGGTTGGTCTTCTTACTTTATGTTGTTGACATCTTTAGTAGCGAGATCCTATGTTTTTGTGTTTGGTATGGTCATAGCTGTGATTCGCTTAGGCATTGGTGCAACTGTTTTAATCTGAGATGGAGAGCGCGGGACATAGTCTTCTGAGTGGTCAGTTGCTCTACATGTTTGTGTGTGTTACTATTTGACGTATCACATTGTTCTTCAAACGTAACTTACTTTTTCCTAATTAAAGGGGTAAGGAGTCTTCTTTTTATTTGTTGGTTAAAGGCTTTCGGACAATTTGCCAAACGCATATTCCTTAGAGTTCCTGAGAGTGTCGTTTAGTGTATCGTTAGAGCTGAGACTATTTGATCTATGTTCTAAGGGTTCTTTCAACTTAGCTTCCTACTATTTGCGTAGGATGGTTTCTACACTTTCCTTAAGATGTTTGAGATAATGTAGATGAACTTCCCTATTGTTCCTATTGTGAGGGGGAATTGGTTCAACATCTATAGCCATACCTAGCCGTGTAGAGTGCAAGAAAGTAAACTCTTGGTATTACAGACTCTATGTTTTGCCATTTCAGTTTTATGTATTAGGCTTTAATATTCTCATTTTCAGTTAGACAGGCCGTTGTCTGTTCTATTATGCTTGTAGCCTGCGTGTCTTAATGAATGTTGTGATATATTCCTTGTAATGTTGTTTAACTTTTTCATTTCTGCCCCACTAAAAAGCTCATTTTGTTTTGAAGAACGGTGGGGGCTTTTTCAGTTAATTGATTGATTTGAAATTCTAAGGTCCCTGAAATTAAGAGTTTTACGGTTGCTTTCACTACGGGTCTCTTTTCAATTGAGAGATTTGTGTTCTCCCATTTTTGATGGCGTTGTTTTACTTGAAAGGAAGATGTCATTTTTTTTTTCGATTACAATGACTGATGTCAAAATCAGGCGTATCTCGAGCGGGTAGGAGATGGGTCGTTTCCAACAACTTTCTTTAAGGTTTTGATACTTTTAACTGTAAATTTAAGCTGATTAACTCAAGATTGGAAAAACGTTTTACTAATTTCAGTATGATCTAGCATTTTGAACTTATATGTATTTAGATGTATAAAATCTATTAAAATAAAAATTACAATACCAGGAAAAAAAATTAATTATTAAAACTTTACATCTAAAAGAAAGTTCTCAAAATAAAGAAATAAAAGAATCAAAAAAATTTAAAATATAAAAAACAAAATAAACTAAAACAGAAAAAGGAATGAAAACCAAAATATAATAAAAAAAAATAATAAATTAAAAAACAAAAAAATAATATATAACATAATGAGAAAATAAATTATCATAAATAAAAAAAAAACATATACATAAGATTAAAATATAAAATAATATTGAATAAAAAAATAATATAAAAAATAAATAAGATAATAATAAAATTAACAAACATATGAAAAAAAACAATAAGCAAATAACATGAATTATAAAAATTATTATCAAGGATAAGAAGAAATTATAAAGATTGAATTATTAATTAAAAAAAATAATAAAATAGAAAATAAATAAATAAATAATAATTTTAAAAAGATACAAGATAGAAAAAGATATAAAAAAAATAGAAAGTTTTAAATCATATAATAGCAATCAAAATATAAAAAATAAAAAGAATAGAAAAAAGAAATAAAAAGATAAAAAATTATGATCGCCTAATATAAGATAAAAGTTTAAGAAGAACTTACAATTTATCTAAAAAAAAAAATTACATAAAAACATAAATAAATAGAAAAAAAACAAAATATTATATAGACCATATAAGGCTTGCTTCAGTTCCAGAAACGTATTGTGAACAATGAAGTGGGCTTCATGCATTTCGGATAGTAAATCCGATACAGTAAGCTATAATTCGTTGCAGATGTAGTGAAATAACCTTCTATTTGACAAGCAATCAGCAATTGAAGATATATCATTTTTGCAATAAGAAGATTTTTTGACTCAATCTCAGTCATGCTTTCCTAGATTTACAACATTCTTGGTCTAACTTCAGGCTTTCCAATCTTTCAAAATGTTCTTTCATTTCTTTAATTTCTTTGTTAACAGCCTTTTGAATTCCTCAAAATGTTTCTTTAAGTTTTTGAAAATGGAATGACCTCGGTGAGGTAACATTTGCCTATGGTTTGTTCAAAACCCGCGTTTCCCTTCAGATGAGGAGCCCTGTTGGTGTATTCTCTTTTTACAGGTTTTTCAACTTCTGAAAAAAGTGTTTAGTGCAAAATTATTAATTTTTCACTTGACTATATTGTTGGAAGCGCTTTGGGACGTCGTAGAAGCATTGCAGGGTATTTGTGGAACGCCTATCAAGCTTTGAGTTAGGTCTTGAGGCGGTGGCTCTGCTTTTTGAGAGCTTCTTCTGTTTATATCTTTTTGAGATCTTTGAGACCAAAATATTTGCTCAGGGGTCAAATTGTTCTTGGTGTAAATCGCCTAAATAATTCTCTTTTGGAGTAAGTCAGGTGGGTGCAATCTTAAACCGTATAAGTCACCACACTTAGAGGGTCTTATTTATGTCATTTAATTCCGTCCTAGTGATTTCGCTTATTTTTAGGGTATCCTCAGTGTTGTGCACTAAGCCGGGAATGTTGTTTTGATTAATTCATAAATATTGAGCAGCGAATTGCTTTGCACGGAGTGAGGCATAAAGGATTATTGTAGAATAGCCTACTTTTCTGTAATTATAATAGGGCTTTGGTTTACACTAACATGTGACTGTTTTGAGAGAATTGGTTAGTTTATATAATTATCCTTGACCGTTTCTTTTGAAAGCTTTCATGTCAAAAATTCGCTTCAATGGTATTTGTTTTCTTTCTGTTTAGAAATCATGATTTGCGCAAGAAGGACATATACTTCTTCTACCTATAGATTGTTTTGGTTGAGGTAGAAGCAAGTTTTGCATTTTTAACGAAGGAAGATCTTATTTCAATTTTCTTCTCTTGAATTATTTATTATTGGTTCTGTGATAACTATTTCAATTGTTCACTCAATGCTTTTATTCTGTTTGTTTAATTCAAAACCTGGCGTCTTTCATACGAGTTCAATTGTTTCCTTTATGTTGCAGTTCAGCAGTTAATGAATTATCACTATTGCTGTTTCGTGTACTTGTGTCAGAAGAAGATTGGGAATGCGGGTTTCATGCTTATCATGTTAAAATATCATAATTATGATTATTTGGAACGAAGATATTTTCTTTGTACCAACTGGGCACTGCGTTGACTTTCTACCTGATCATACGGAATCTATTACTATCACTCGTATGTAATTAGCATGTTAATCACCAGTTAGTTTGGTTTGTACATGCATGCAGCTCGTGTTCTTCGTGATGTTCACCAAAAACATCCTGATAGTGATCATCGGTCGTGTACCCAGATAGAATGTCTGAATCATTTAAGACATACCAGCTTTATATAAAGCAGATCTGCGGATGATAAATTAGCTTTTTGTAAACATAGTTTGTGTCCGTGGGAGCCTCATTCAACTGCAGAGAATATAAGCATCACATTATGCAGCTTGAATTGAAACAATTAGCACATTGAGGTGCTAAGTTCCTCGAACAGGGTTGCTCATCACATCTTATCAGAATAGTTTGTCTTGTATGCCATAGCAACGCGCAATAACTGCTCTTCATCAATGACACCGCTTCTTCTAAGCTTGGCGCGCATTAGCCATATGTCTTTAAGTATACGGAGTTTGTGATGCTTAGGTTGAAGGCAGATTGCTTAATATGTGGCTTATGTGTATCTGTTTGCAGTTGTAGCCTTAACCTGGCTCTTGCTTTGACTGGATTAGCATTCCCAACTCTGTTCTGATTTCCCATACCGCTGCACCTGTCAGCACCGTGCATTGTTACTCTGTCCTCTATTTTGTCGACCATGACATTGTCTGACAAAAACCCTGCCGTCTTGGACGTATGGTCTTTGGTTACTAGGATTTGATTAAGTTCTAATTAGATTGTTTGTTAGAGGGAAGGTTTTTTGTTATGATTAGGTGAGTAGGGCAGTGTGTTGGTTAAGTATCCAATTAAGGTTATCCGAATTGGAGCGAGTCCTGAATCAAAGTTGCGGAGTTGTCAGCCAAAAGTATGTGGAACATAGTGGATGGTGGCTAACTGTTGTGTTCGAAAATGTTGTTTAGATGATTTGTGAATAGTTAATGTTGGTGTGAGGTAATTGGGACATCAATGCTAAGAGGATCCACGAGTTGTGTTAGAGTTGAATCGACCAACATCATTTTCGTCTTTAGCAATGTTGGTCGTGTTGCTCTTTAGGTAAGCATACAAAGTTCTTGACATAGTTGGAGTCCCTCTTAAGATCCTATGTTCAGTTTCACTGCTGTTACACATCGTCCTCCTTCAGGCATACATGTGATTAAAACTTTGGGCTTCAGCTGCGCATTGCTGGACAATGGTCATTTGATGTTGATGTCATTGATGAGTTTGGCAAATCAGACATAGTAGTGGTGAATGATTTCTCCTTTGTTCTGACGAAAGTGTTCAAGTCATTCATTAAGTGTGTATTTCCCGGTCTTTCTTTGGTTCATTCTGACCTTCCAGGAGCGATTTCCATTGTTCCTTTTATGTCCTGTTGCATCCAGTGTAGATGATTGATGAGAGTGTAGATTCCTTTTGGAACCTAGAAGTAGGATGTTTGTTGGACTGAGGTAATGTCAGCGTTTGTACCTTTCACTTAGTTCATGTGGAGGTCAGAATCGACTCGAGTCTTTATGCGCTAGATGTGAGCACTTCAGTACCTTCCGCAAGTGTTTCTTAAAACAGTCCCATTGAAATGCGTTCCTTCATAAATCGCCTTCATAGGTTATTATTCAACACCATTGCTTACCTTGACAATATCAGTACGAATGCGTTATTTTGTTTCATGGTTGCAAAGTGGTCCATCACGCATAGGTGGGGTGTGGGTGTTCGGGTATCAGAAATTGACAATTAGATGTGTTGTCGATATCTTATGTTGGTCTTCCAAGATTAGCATCTAATTTGTATTGTGAAATGATTGAGTTGAATCGAACAATGATAGTTGATTGTATTTTTAAAATGTGTTGATTGTAATGAAATGGTGAATTGTTGTGTCAAGTTTGTTAGGATTACCAGGTTGAGATTAGTCTAATTTTGAAAAATTTAGTCCAAGTCCTCAAAAATCCACCAACTCACTGCTGTAATCGCTGGAGAGGACTTTAACAACTCGTGGGTAAGAAATTAAAGAGACAGAGTTCCTTTTCACAAGTCGCTAGAAATTGTCTTCAATTAATATAACTCGCTATATGTAGACTCGCGGTGTAGGAGAGTTGACATCGTGTAGTAGAAATTTAAACTGAGCATAGTTTGTTCCTATTCATTCACTGATTTAAGTATAAGATGTTCTTCAAAAAACCTGTACTCGCTAGTATTCCACTCGTAGAATCCAACTCGTTGTCTTATCTCATACTGAAGAAGGGTGTAACTCGTTGCTAACTCGCTACGTGCAAAGACGACAATCGTGGGACACAGTACTTGTCTGATACGATACAGTGTACTATGCTGACAACTCGCCTTAGTAACAGTAACTAAACTCGCTAAGAAGATCTTTTTCGGAGACAGTAACCTAATCTGCTGGAATGAAAATTTGGTTTGTTTGCACCTGTAAAAATCACCTCTTTTGAACGTTTTTGCCTGGTTTCTTTGTGCACAGAAAGACATGGTATAGAAGGTATTATAAGCAACTGTATGAAAAACATTAAACTTTTAACATCACAAACAGTTACGATGTAATTTCCGAAAGAAAAACCAAGAACTAAGTACTATAAACCTTCGCAAAAAACCAAAACGCCTTTGATCAAATCCAACAAGGGAAAACGCCACACTATCTAGCTAATCATCCATGTGCTTTGAGAGCAATGTAGGATATTGGAAACCATACACCATCGAATGATAGTGGTATGTAGCATTTTTTTAAGTTCTAGAAGAGAGAAATGATGAGAGAAACTTTCTAGTAAGAGAAATAACCTTTTTTTATGTAAATGACTAAACTCCACTCTTTCATTGGATGGAAGAGGCTTATATTAGTACCAACAAATCTAGCCATAAGCCTTAAGTAGTGGCTTACACGTTGGGTTTAATTACCCGGCCGCTTCATTACGAATGTTTTACATTAAAACTTAACTACGAGACAAAAACGGTAAATACAAGGGGTGACCGAGTCTTTTTCTAATATCTAACAGATTACACTTGTTATTACATGGTTATGGCTAAAATTCTTTTAGGGTCTTTAGCCATCTTAATGAAGATTCAATGTTTGGTTTGTTTAATCTCGATAGTTGATTTTCGTTGATTGTTTGTAATTGATGTTTATCACCATACTATGGTCTATGTGCTTGATATTGCGATACCATCATTCAATTGGGTCTAGTAAGCTAAACAATGATCTAGATACTGGATGGATCTCCACCCTAGATACGTTGTATGTGAGTGTTCTTGGACCAATAGAATCATATATAATGCCATGTCTTTGCCTTTTAATTAGTGAGCTTAGTTGGAGCGGCAGGTGACTCGTATATTTCAACAAGTACGTTCTTATTTAATTGGTAAAGATTTGGGCAATGAACTACCAGTATATAAAATGCCATCAAGCAGTAAGTGGGTAAAGTCACGCGATGGGTAGGGTTGTGACAGATCACCACTTTGCTTTA
Source organism: Tanacetum coccineum (assembly GCA_026074375.1). NCBI lineage: Eukaryota > Viridiplantae > Streptophyta > Magnoliopsida > Asterales > Asteraceae > Tanacetum > Tanacetum coccineum. Next base: position 25,744 of record BQNB010028133.1, on the reverse strand, counting down.
ATCCTAAGATAGATTATAATTAAAACTAATAGAGGATGCTTGTATGCGGATGCTTAGTTAATTATGATAGGATTCAAGGTCTAGGTCTTAGGAATTTTTTTTTTTGTTTTTTATGATTGTCCGTCAAGTCTTATAAGTATGATATGCCGCGAGATAAGCCATCATTGCACTAAACAAACAATACCTAGACATTTTAATCGGATTTAATATGGGCTAATACAGTTTTCTATATTTGATAGTTACCTTCTCTTGTATTCTTCTGATTCTATCTCTCTTGCGTGATTATTGTGTATTGAATTGATTTTAGTCACCACAAAACATATGCAGTCTTCTCTCACGGCTGAAAAGCCCCCCCCTATCATTGTAGAACTGAGGTTTCGCATAGGTTTAACAAGTAACTTAGGAATCAACTTACATTAATTAGAGTTAAAATAGTAAATTGAATATAAGGTTAACTTTCTCACTCTTAGGTGTGTCGACACCGCTCTATTACCATGAAACTCCATTTGATTTTTTTCGGGGTGGGTTCACTGCCCGTTTAAGTGTGTGGTTTTAGGTTAAGTCGGACTAAATATAATTTAAAACTTTGTTTAATTCAATAAATACTACCTACAGACAAAACATCATATATTCTCTGAGACTTTACTATCATCAGTTGCATCATGTGGTCTTAGTGTTCCTTCCTATAGATTGGCTAATAGAAAGATATACTGTGTCTGAATATCAGTCTGTATGACTTGTATCTTTAGCACCTTCATGTTACAGTTGTTGTATAGGACTTCTGCCACAACTATTAGGTGCAGACTTGTTACCATTAACTGAACTATCTCCCCCATCATCATTGGGATCATTAGACCTGAGACTTCTATCATTTGTTTCATTGAAATTTTTTAAATCATTACTCTATTTTCTTCAAGAAGATATTCTTTAGTGAAAGAATAATTTTTAAATGGAAAACACCTCAAATTAGTAGATTTTTACATCGTTAAAACAAATAAAGTTCTTTTGATCTAGAGACTAACAGCTTATATCTGTTTTTTTATCAAAGGCGTATCCAACAAAAACACACCTATCAGCTCTAGATCCAAACTTATCAAACTCATTTAACACAATAGAAAAACATAAGCAGCCAAAGGTTTTTAAATGAAGGACACATGGTTCAGTTTTATACACACACTCATAAGAACTTTTATCAAATCTACACAGTATAGTGGCAACTCGTTAATTATTTTAAGTATGTTGCAGTTAGAATAGATTCAGGCTACATATTTAAAGGCAAGCCCCCTTGAAACATGAAGGCTCTTGTAGTATTTAACAAATGCTTATGCTTTCTTTCTGCAACACCATTCTGTTGGGGTGTTTATGAATTAGAAGTCTGATGAATAAGTCCATTACTTTTTACAAACATTTCGACCTTTTTATTCACAAATTCAGTACCATTGTCACTTTGAAATCCCAACATTTTATTAAAACTGAATTTTTAATCGTGTATAAAACTCATTAGGTTATCAAAAAACTTAGGTTTTAATTTGCATTAAAGAACACACCAAACAGAGTCTTAGTATAATCATCAACAACAGTAAGAAAGTACTTAAACCATTCCCTACTTTTGACCTTGTAAGGTCAGATAACCCAGATTACTAGTCTTATGGAGCTACGTTATTGAGAAATGGTTCTGCCTAGTTTGTTTAGTTTTGTGATCATACATCACATGGTCCGGACTTAGTTTGATTTAGGTCCTTAATTTTATTTTTCAAAATAGTTAAGACATGATTAGAAGGGTGTCCAAGCCTATTATGCCAGAAATGCAATGAAGGACACCTGAAACAAGACTTGATATTACAATTATTAACCCTTTACCATTAACTACGAAATAAAAGGCCTATTTCTCACTACGGTCCCCATCAGGAATTTGAGTTAAAATCCTTTAGAATTTTACACTTAGTACCATTAAAAACTCACAATGACTTTATTATCTAGAAAGCTTATGAACAGACCAATAAAATAACATGATGTACACTCCCAAATCAGGTCGCAGCGAAGGTAACATGGGGTGCTCTGTCAAAGTACAAAAAAATCAAGATATAGAAAGCGACCTAGTAATGGACGTTAAAAAATAAGATTCATTCAATGTCATTACAAAAGATCAGAGTTTTCACGTTGTAGGTCCCATTAAGTTTGATAAAAAGACATTAAGACTTTGAAGACAAGTTTCATTGAAATTTAATAAATCAGAAAACCCCTCTAGTAGATATTCGTTCACGGCTCCCATTCCAAGCTTATGCTCAGCAACTGAGATGAAACGATGCTTAAAACTGTCAACAAAATTGTTGAGTGAATTTCCTGGCGCTTATCAGGAATAATAGCTGTGGTCCACAAGATTTAATAATAGTAGACTATGATACTACATTCAATAGTCCAACACATTGTATTTTGCCCTAAGCTCATGACACCGAACCTTACGTAATAAACTGGTGTATTCAAAGCAGTTACTCGAGGTTTGTGCCAACTCACGGATACAGGATGTTTACAAAAAAATTCCTACGGAATTTTCTCAATCACAAGATGTTGCCAAACCTATATGATATTTTCATCAAATGTTAACGCGTCTATGTCAACTAGAAAACACAGCCAGGACGGGGATGTCAGTCCGATAGATATCACCATAACACTAGACGTTTATACCCAGCAGGTATTTATCGGTTCAATGATAAAAGGGGACTTAAAATGCAATACTCGGTAACTGAGGCAATAATGTAATCTGGAAATAGCATACAGTTTTAGCAAAACACTTGTGTCCCAAAATAAATCAAGCATGTAATCTCCCCGATTTTAATTAAAGCATAAGTAGTAGAATAAAGGGGAACGAATCACCTTGAGTGAATGGTAATACAAAAGTATTCACAATGAAAAAGGTACGCTTACGAATAATTTAAAAAAATGATCGAATGCACACTAATCCATATAGTCGTAATATGTTACTAAAAACACATGATTATTTTTAGGTCATATAGCCTCATATTACTATCGTTCGGTTCATGATTAAGAGGTCATGTAGTGAAGTATGAGGAGTTAGGACACTTTTAAATCGTTAAATCAACAACTGTCATAGCACCCGAAGAGGATCATTATGGAAATCCCTAGTATATAGCCACTCTAGCTTATATACCTTATGGTCTATTAGTTCAATACATCTAATTGTTTTGTAAATTGTGTTTAATAAGTAAAAACGTTATATAAATTCCGTTTTGTAAAATGGCGTAACTTTCCGTTTTAAGTCCGATTTTGGACGTTTTCTTATGCCCACGCTTTGTATTAGGAACGAGTTATCATAATTTGACATTTTCATATTTTTGGACTTCTCTGATGAACTGTACTTTTTTACTGTTACACCAGTTATAAAGTTATTTATAGTTTAATTATGTAACGTCATATTTATTTCGTTTATAGCTCCGTTTGTAGTGATTCTTTCGAGTAGTTCTCGTATTGAAAGTATATTCTTATTTATGAGGTTTACAAAAATAATTATTTCTGTTCTATGACAGTAACTTTAATAAAAATAGTTTTATAATGTATTAATTGTCGTAAACTCTGCGAAATTCATAAACTGTTGTTATTAATTGAAAATTACGATTCTTATCATTTAGGAATCTAAAAAATATGTATAATTGTTACAAAATGCCAAAACTTGATGTTTGAATAAATTTTATATTAATAAGTTTATAAAATCTTTTACGAATACGTTTCTTTAAAGTATATAACTTGTTTTTACCGTATCTTGTTTTTACGGTGATTAAGTCCGTTTTTCGAGTTTCTTATCTTTTTGGGAATCGTGCATGAGATGTTTTAAATTATCTTTATTAAATTTAAACGCCCACTGTCTTAAGGCACGAATTCAAAAAGCCACAATGTCTTTACCTCACATGAAAATGTCATAACTTTCCTTAATTACTTTTAATCACTAGTTTATACTTAACATTTTTCACTTAAACACTATTGCTGCTTGGCTAACATACTTAAAATTCATTTATTCCGTATGATATTACAATCATATTATCATATGAAAAAGTGTACAAAATCATAATTACAAGTAAGTTATCCATTTAACATGTTTAAAACCCTAAATGGTGATTTAGTTATATAGAACATGTAAACACATAAAAATGAATAAAGTATAGACATAAAGGTTTATAGATAACCTTATAGTGATGTAGTGTGATGAAGCAAAGTATCGCGATAAACCCATTTGTATAGATTATAAACTCATAGCTTGCACTCTTTGAACCATAGTTTTCTAATGAATAAACCCCTAATCTTGCTTAATCTTTTAAATGGTTAACCAATGCTTCAAATCACCCTTGACGGTATCTTAGGGATATGTTTGTTAGGAATGTGTGTACAATGTTTTTAGAAAAATTTTGTATGATTTGGAGTATGGTCTTTGTGGTATGCCGTGAGCTAGAGAGGAGAAAAATGAAGAGTTTTGATCTTTTTTTAATAAGGTGTCAAGTGTATGTATGTGTTCTTCTCTACATACTTGTATTATATAAGTATTAGCTAGTCAAAAGATGCAATAGTGGTCTGGGAACCGAAATACGGAAACATGGAAGAAGCTCTTATGGTCTTGATTGGGAAAAGTATGGAACATGCCATGGTTTTAAGGACAACTTGTCTAATATTCTAGATATTTTTCTTCTTTCTATCTTTATATATTGTTATTTGTGGTTTATAAATGTATGTGAAGTAGATATATTGTGTATAATTTTTTTGGGGGATTGGGTACACTTTGGGATTTGTGCAGTCGTAGGAAAAGTTTTGGTGCTTCCGGGTCATGCCTGTAAACTTTAATTATCTCGAACGTAATTAACGTTTTACGTCGCGTCGCGCAAAATTAAACTATAAAAGGTTATTTTAATAGTTTTGTTTAAAAATATATATTGGCTTGCTTGACGAAAATCTTTAACTCGTGTTGGTATGTCCGTTTATGTTATTGCGTGATTTGCTATGTTAGTGATTTGCTTATACTTGATATTAAAAAGCGGAAACGCGTACGGAGGAAAAAAAATAACTAGTAAAATTGATGACGCCGTTATCGTAAATGAATCTGGTAAAGTTACGAATGTTACACATGATACCTAGGGACAACCAACACATCCTTTATAATCAAATTATTTCCCAATTTATAATTTCTAATCTTTTTTACTTGTTCCATAGTCCCATTAAGATGTGAAACAATTAAATTTAGACTAGTTACATCCATTAGATCAAATAAAAAAATAGTACAAAAAGTTATATGTTGGCTGGCCCCATAATCAATAATCTATCCAATATAAGTACTATATGTACTTATATTAAAATTAAAATTAAAGAATCTACATGTATAGAAACTAATAACATAATTATTAACCATAAAGGTACATGCAACACTAGCATGACTTGTGCTAGCATTACCTATATCACTAAGTAAAGTCATCAGCATACTGATCACTAGTAAGAGTGTGAGGGGCACTCTTAATATGATCAGTCTTAACATCACTATTAGAAACATGATGAGAAATGTTTTGATTACTATTATTCCTTTTAAACCCTGGATGGGATAAAACCGTAATCACAATTCAAAACATTATCAATTGTTGTGACCAGCCATTGTTGCTAGTGTTGCAAACGAAGTTTGACACCCTTGGAAACCTTCTTATTGTGTTAGTTACTAATTTAAAACCACACTATTATTGATTCTTATTTTGATATGGTTCCAAATTGTTACAGACCATGTTGCAAAGGCAGGTAGGTCCAGACTTAGAGTACATTATTATTCCTGTGGGGAACTCATCACATAGAGACAAAGTCTGGTCTGCAAAGCCATTTTTACATTCAGTAAAGGTTTTCGTGGTCATGTATAAGAATTCTACATAACTAACTTATCATTCAAGCCTTATCAAGAATGATCAATCCTAAGAAGTTGACTTTGTTTCTTCGACTTTTAGGGCAGCATCACAAGTGCACCAGGCAACAAGAATCAATTAGAGTGACGTCAAAGTTGCCTCTATTATAAAAGCATTGACCTCATGATATATTCAGATAGAGGACATACCTGACTGAGTCAAAGTTATATTTTTATGATGAAGATTAAAGATTAATATAACCATCTTTTGTTTGTTATATGTTTTTCTAATTTATCCAAAAGTTTTAGAATTTTTTGAAACATTTGCCCTTTATAAATATCGAGACACACAACCGAACCAACCAGCGACAACAAACAGCCTTGCAATGTCCCAGATGTTCCTTGTAAAGGTTTCCAATTTCAGTATCTCTAACACTTTTTACGCAATGATAAAACACTTTTATTCTTTGATGTGTTTAAAAGATAATGCACAGCAGCCGACCAGACCATTGTAATTTTCCGTACTTCAAGCTGAGGTGATCAGAACTGAGAAATCAATGTCTTGGGGTGCAATTAAAGAGGGTAATATATAACAATGTACCACACCAACTTATCAAGATCAATCAGGATTCCTTGCTTCTCACGAAAGTAGGTCAAGGCAATGTTTCTTGATAAGAAAAAAAATTAAACTAAAAAACTGATTTATTATCAGGGATTAAGAGAAACCACCAAACACCTTTGACAACCAAATCACCATATAACCCAAACCAACCACAACAATTAATACATGCTTGGACCTAACCTCTTTTCCATCTCTTCTAAAACACTAGTAAAAAATCATAACTAGAGAGGTGGGGGATGTACAATGACGTGAAGCAACAGCTTAAGATCATAGAAAGATCTTATGATCATAACAAGAACACCAAGCACAGCCGGAATACAGACCTGAAATAAAAAACCTAATAAATTAGCCATAATGATCACAAGAACGAATAATGATCAAAAACGATGAATGGGAAACCCTTATTTTTGAGTTTGTTAGGGTTTTATCGTTTAATTACCAAGCACAAACACGCAATAATGGACCAATTTTAATCGAAAAACCCTATAAATAAAAAAATCACATCCTGGAATGAGGTTTGATAAGAAAACCTTTAATCTTGACAAAACCAGTGATTAATACAATTAATGCATGTACCCAGCTTTTAGTAGAGCTTAACCAGGATCTTGAAAACCTCCAAATCGAAAGAAACCCTAATTTCTTAAAAATCCAATTAATCACCAGATCTAATAGATCTAATACACAAACCAATAGAAATGAGTAATTAATAACACGATCTAAACACTAGATCAAAACCCCCCAATTTTTAAATAAAACCCTATTTTTTACAAAACCAATTTAGACTTTGGTATAGAGCAACCTGGCTTTGATACCATGTAAAAATGTATAACCAAAGCCCTAAAACACCATAGATTAATAGCGAACCCAGCCAACCTCCTCTTGGCTCACTTCTTTTATTATAATAGGCTAAAAGACTTAGCCAAAAGAGGTTTACAATCAGAAACTAAGAAATACAAAATTGTTTATGAACTACGGATTTGCACACTAACAAACTAGAGAGATTGAAATACTAACCATTAAAAAAAACTAAACGAACTGAATGGAAGATGATGATGATTGGGCATTATATAGCCTGGAGATATTGGAACTGGTTGCAGTTGGTCCCCTTGAGCTCTTGATAACTTGACAGCTTTGACCCTTCAACTCTTAACGCTTGGGAACTCTTCTCTGCTTAGACTTAAGAGAAATTACATTGAGACCCATAGAGTTTAGGTCGAGGCTTAGCTTGAGCTTTCTCAACATTATATATGTCCGTGCATAAATGTGAGTGGCTTTTCTTTCCACTGTATCAAGATGGTTTCTGTTAAACAATTAGTTTAGTACTTTTTATATAATATCAATAACAAAATAAAATAAACTTCCATGGAAAGAGGCTTCGGGCGTCTTTGAGGGTCTGTTGTGCGGAGTGGCGCGACTGCACAGGGCCTCACAAATTTTAGGGGCCCCAAAATTTGTCCCGTTTTGTGTTGTAAACAAAAAAATATAAAGAAAATATATGATGTTTATAACAATTTTTTTCTCGAGAATACAAAGATACAATGTTTAGATGAGAAAATATCTTAGTTGAGTAATATGTTAAACGTTTAGATAACTAATTTGCATTATATCTTATAAATTGTGACACTTTATATATAACATTTCTTTTCGAGAGGTCTCATTATCTAATTTCGCTCAGGGCCTTCAAAATTTTCCAAAATTTTGAGACGACCCTGAGAGCTACTAAGAACTTTCTGGTTCTGGTTGGTTATGCATATGACGAATGAATCTAGTTTTGGTTCACAGAGTAACTATTGCTCTCAAATCATACACAAAGTCATTCCAATGAAATTTCAGGCAATTTTGCTTATCTCCGGCAGTAAGAAAATGCTTTCGATCGCTGTATCCGCCATGAGAAATATAGTAAAATCTGTTGTTTAAAATAGGTGTCAATACACATGCCTCAATCTTCGTTCTCGATATTCGGGTCCAATACGCTTTATTGTGAATTTAGTTAAAGTTTAAGTTGGGACTTTAGTTTACGAATTTTGTCTTTATTGTCTATATAATTTTATTTTGGTATAGTTTTCTAAAAAGAAATGAATTAGTGACGATGTTAAGATGACTATTAACAACTGTTTTATGGATTACTTTTAGAACAATAACTAACCTGAAAAATTCGAAAATTGAAAAACAAAAACTACCCATATCAACAGCTTTTTCGCAATTTTGATAGCTTTGAGCTCTTTATATCAACCATTTTAACGCATCGGACTGAAGACCGCTTCTTGCGTAGCTTGTTTTGCTTTGATGGACTACTCTTTCGGACTTGCGCCTTCGTTCGATAATGGTTTCTGCCTTCTCACAGATTCCATTAGACAAGAATTCCCATCTGCATCGCCACCTAAACTTGTCGTTCTTATAAAACCGGGTAGCAATCTTCAAACTCGGTTCAAACTCGGCCCCAATGCTCGTTTCCAATCCCTAGAAGCTTCACTAATTATCATTATAAAATTGATCCGGAACATCACGGCCATGTAATGGGTCATGGTACACGTCACTCCATCGTGCTTCAGTAAGGTTCCAACCGCACGTGAGCAAAAAAGCTCCAACCTGCACTAAATGTTTCATATTACACTTGCGGCACCAGCAGTTATGATGCAAAAGCGACTTGTTTTCTCGCGCGATCCTTTTCCATTACAGCCTCTATCAGGATCAAGAAAGAACCCCCAACCCCGTTCTAACACATCATTTCCTCCTTTCTTTACCACCCATATAAATGGTTGAGTACATTCTTCTAACGCCAACGAGATTTGAAAGATTTGAGCTTCCAAGAATTTTGTCATACTTCCAAAACAAACGTATATCACTGATTCAGATTCTTTTTCATCATAGCCAAGGACAAACAATCTTATCTCCTTTAGATACAATTTCACAGTTCAGCCAATGAAAAGAGGACAATTATGCCAAATTGTGTACCTTTGATATTTATGACATGATCTGCATACGCGCGGTTCGGTTCATAAAAGTATCATTGAACAATCCAGTAACGCTTCCGTGTCGCCGCGGATTTTAGGAACCATTGATCCTGTAACTACCCCATGGGTTTCAAGATTTATAATGGTCGAAAGATGAGACAGTCCTAAGTATTATTTGCAAATTTGGGACAAGAACTCTGCTGTTCGGATTGTTATATTAGCTTGAGGAGCATAAACGTTCAAGAATTATCATATCGGGGATGATAAAAAAAAACTATTGTAGGATAGAAATACGCGAAGAGTCTCGGGGGATGTTGGAGCTGTCGTGTCTGGCAAGTCTCAACGTCCACAAAAGACATGTTCAGAGAAAAATGCAAAAGTCAGGAACAAGATCACCGATCATTAGTTCGCAATTGGTCTTGTCTGGGTAACATCAAGCCCTGAATTATTTTCCGGCCACTTTCTGAGTCGGCACGTACCATGGTTTTTCTAATCCGTAGGCAGTCGACTCGATGTGGAACGTTGATGGTTCGTTGAACATATTAGGGTAGCCGCGAGCTGCATGTCATGGTCAGACGCGGTTTGATGATGCGAGATTTTTGTGCTGGTCGGGATCGATGGTTGTGGAACGAAGTCCCACAGAGGCGAGATGAGTCTGCGCAGGCATGGACAAGGAGGAATCATTGTGGCCCTTGAGCCAACTAGGAAGGAAAACACCGACGTGAGATTGTTAGCCGGTTAGTGACCATTTTTTGTTACTATCTACTATGTTGAACGATATACATTATGTCCACAACGTGTAGTTTATGGTCTTTGTGGTTGTTTGGAAACAAAGGGGTGATAGGACTAGGGCGGGTGTGGATTGGAATAAAGGGAGAAAGCAACAAAAATCTGAGATCTTTCTTTTTAATGGTTTCATATTCCAAACACAAATAAAAAGAGAGCCCCACAGCCTACGTGTCATTTTTTTAATGGTAAGCAATCATTAAAGGGTCTTCATATCAGCCATCACAACCATTGACTGACCATTACACGCAGTTAGTAGGAACATCCTTAAAACATGTGTCTTAACATCGGGTATGTATCTTTCCCTATGATGACAAGTTAGAAAAATCTTTTTTATATTACGTGGATTACGTGGGAGTAAAACACCTAAACACACTATCTCTGTATATGTAATGTCATATGGTATAACTTTATGCTATTGGTTTCTTGCTTGTTTTGTTGTTAGTTTACTTGTGATATATGTATGGTAAGCGCATTTATTTAAATAGAATTGATTTACACACTAAATCTTAGTCTGTGATAAGAACTTGGCACGCAAAGATTTGGGATTTGAAATGTCCTCGCCATCAGAAGGGGTCGGCTTTAATTAGTCATTTCAGGGATTTAAGACCTACATTATCAAAGAATTATAAGCGAAAGTTAAAGTGGAGCTTAAAATTCAACTTACAGAACTATTTAGTATTTTTAGGTAAGCTACAGGTCACAAACCTTCTTTACTATACAGAGCATAACATATTAACGACGGTATATTAGGAATTTTACATTGCACCCCATTGTATAACTACGCGTGAATACGCTGCATATGGATCGTAAAGACACTTACTACCCGTATATTTGTTGTAGAAGCTGCCATAACACTAAGTAGACTGATAAACATTCAGGAGCTAAACAATAAGCAAAAGAGTGGTCAAACAAGATAAGCTGGCGCTTTCAATCAGTGGTTTTTTTAATCGATTGTGTAGCAGGATTAGTCCCCTGCATACATGTCGAGTGGGTTTTCTTCTCCACTGTCATCAAAGATGGTTTGTGTCAGACAATAGTTTAGTACTCTTTCATATAATATCAATAACAAACATAAAATAACTTGCCTGTCATCGACTGGAAGAGCTCCTAAGAACTTCCTGGTTCTGCATATGACGAATGAATCTAGTTTTGGTTCCGCAACTGAAATTACAGAGGAAACAAATCCAAACTTATCAGCCACATACGAAACTGTGAGATTATATGCATATGTGGCAATTTCAACGTATTTACTTTAAATTGGTCAATCTGGGTTTTGCTTTTCCTCAAAAGGATCAGATAAATAATTAGCTATAAGGGAACGGGTAATGATTTCAATGTCTATTTATAATGCATATCACTTCCTAACAATTACACGTGTAAAGTGGTACCCTTTTAGACCCTTAATCGACGAACCCACCCATGTTGGCCTTTTAAAATCTTAATAGCGGCAGGCCGAGGAGAATCAGAAGCACTCCATAGTGATATTTTAATCTTCAATACATCTATTGTTTTTCAGTCGTCATATTTACGCGATGGAGTTACCTACATACATATACACGCTTTTTTGAGCTGTAATGACTGTCCGCACAGCCCGCCCCAGATAATAAGAACTCAGTGTTTCAGACATTCAGATATGACAAAATTACCATGTATCCTCGCTTCGCTTCTACAGATTTGACTTCGAATGGGAGTTATAACGCTCTGGCAAGTTAGACAAAACAGATTGTTCAAAATGTTGTTTCATGTCTTCGATAGACCTGAAACAAAAGATTTGAACATTTAACTTTAAAAATTGTCTATCGTGCAATGATAGGTTAAAAGACCAAAAATAATGACCCATTACCGCCTAGCAAACTTCTGTTCTTGTGTAGACAGCCGAGCCCAAAGATCAGCAGTTTTTTGGATGTGAAACATGAATTTCTCAATCTGTAATACAAATTGAATCGAATGTATGCGTGTAAGAAAGTGAATTACATGAATATTCAACGGCTTTCACATCATCAGTTTATTACGAAGCCGCAACAAGTTTGAAACTACTTGCAACAAAAGTGATTATAAAACAGCAAAATATCGTGTTATTAGTATATTACAAGTTCACACAGCAAAACCATATTGTTTTGTTACAAATGATTAGATTAGAATATATGTTTCTTATATAAAGGATCATTTATCCCAATGCATCATCAACACACCTAAAAAAGGTTTAGTAGTTGAGAAACGCTGTTTCTGAAATAATGTAGTAACTAGTTCGTAATACCTTCGTGAAGTACGCAGTCTTCGATTGATCTCAATGAGGAACGTTTATTAAATTAGTCTGTCTATATCCATCTGATAGAGAGAAACCGTAAGTGGATCTTCACCATTTTGCATCAACTCTTCCACAGTTTCTTCCTGGCCATCACATACAAAATAAAAAAATTTGATTGGTTTAAGCTGCCAACACTAGCCTTTTTAACACATGATTATCAATTTTTTTGGGTATACAAATGAGCATTAAGAATTCCAAATCTCCCTTGTAAGTAAGACTTAAAGGGTGCTTGGAATGTTTGTTGTCTGTTTATATTAAGGGTGCAGTTTGGAGTAGAACAAACTGCTTGCGCTATCTGCTTTAAAATGGGGTAAACTTTAAGCTTTTCTTGAGCAAGTTCACCTACTTTTTAAGTGGCTTTATTTACTAATTACATTGAAAGTTCCTTTCTAGCAGATATTGAGTTAACACTTTCTAACCAATCAGTAGGTGGTGTTTGGGATTGCTTGTTTTCTGAAATCTGCTTAAAAATAAGCAGTTTCCAGCCTGCTTATTTTTCAGTGTGAGATAAGCAGACAATGAGTTCTCGTCCAAAGACTTAAAACTGCTTATTCGATTAAAGATCTTGAGCAGATTAGCACGGACATCTGGAAATCATATCTTTAAAAAATGCTAATTGCTTGTTTCAACCCAAAAACACTATTTCCTGAATTGCTTAATTAAGCACAAAAATTACACAAATCCCAAACCCCCTCTTAGGGGGTGTTTGTCTAAGCTTATTTGATGCTCTTATTGAAATTTCGATAGGTTCCTCATATTTCTTAGTGTAGTGGTCATAAAGTCTATAAGCTCAAGTATATAGAACCCAAAACAAATGATTTTATGGCTTATTCAAATTTTAATAAGGCCATCAAATAAGTTAGACAAAACGCCCCTTATTTTGGGTGTTTGTTTATCATTATATATAATTATATAAGCGATAAAGTTTCAAAAAATAGCGCCAAAGTGAGCTTATGAAACATAACCCACGCAACCAGGATAAGCCACAAGCAAAACAAAAACACCCTTTATACCAAACATCCCCTAAACTTGTGTAGTAATTAGCAGAGTACAACCTTCAATGGAATCTGTTTGTAATCTGTGAACAAAGCCTCACATAGAAGTATTTCAGGGGCGCTTTTTTCATTGCGCATGAAGTTTGCGAGCAAATTAGCATCCTGTTGTTGAGATATTAAACTCTCGTAGTCGTCGAAAACACACCCGTGCCGAGAAGCCGCGACACGAACCCAGAATCATAAGATCTCCAATAATAGTGGGATGGTGGTGAAGAGGAATAAGCTAATTAGTGGTTTTGTGAGCAAATTAAAAAGGGCTTCTTTTTTTGTAGGCATAAAGGTAGGATCCACAATGGGAAAAATTTCATCGACTAGTTATAAAAAAACAATTAAGTTTCAAAAGTGTTTCTAATTGTAAGTCGCTTAAACTTTGTTCTGTTTTTAACAGATAGACCTTTTTTATGTATTATGTCGATCTTAAAGTCAATCACAACTTTGTATTTTATACATGATGAATATGATGCAGGAAATTTATTAATAAATATCTTTAAGAGGTGGTCGTTATGTGTTTAGACGTTGCACAATCACTTGTTCTCTGATTAATCACCACACCGTGAATTTTTAGATTTCTTCCAACTAGTTTTATATACTACAAAATTTTAATCAAATTAAAAAGTTTATGGTTTCATTTTATAAATAAATGTTCAAAATTTTTGACAATATTAGAACATATGTAACTTTAGGAGTTTATATATGTGAAAATAATAGTTTGAGTTGTTTAAAGGAGACAATAATGAAACTTGGAGTGTTTTTGTAAACTAAAATAAATCTTGAGTGATCTTTTAGTTTTTTAGAACGCATAGTAAAACTTGGTTATTATATTTTGAATTTCTACTTTTAATTATGGGTATGACCTTGAAGGGTGTATTTGTTTGGTTAACTGTATGGGTGTTACCTTTTTTTTTTAAACCCAACAAACGATAAGGGTTAATTGGCATACGCGCATTAGTCATTTTCTTTAAACCGAACACCCCCTCAAAAACAAAATAGTTTGCACTTTCTGAACTAAGTGACACGGGCGGTGTTTGGGGGTTTGGTCAACTGAATATAAAAAAACAACATAAAAACCAAAAAAATTTTTCCCCCAAAACTTTTTGTCGTTGATCGATGTAATTTTTATCATACGAACGAATTGATTTTGACGTTCTTAATCTCGTATGTAATGAGGTGAGGAACTTGGGGATGATTGTGAGTCTATAGGATTTTTTTAGGTTGTGTAATAGTGGGTTTAAGAGATTTGTAGTTTAGTGATTCTCTTTCTTATTTAGATTTGGAGATTTGAGTTTAAATTTTGATATTATACACGGAGAGAAAAGATATTTACTTAAAAGAAAAACACAAAATATATAATTTAAAAGTAAAATTTTATTGTTAAGGCTAGATGGTTAAGAGTGATATAAAATCGTTATTGATCAGCGTCAGATTCGTCACTACGCAGTTTTTGTTTGTTTTGTCGCAGAACTTAAAATCTCGATCGTTTTCAAAATATAAGAATCCACCTTTCATTAAAATACCCACTTTATAAAAATATATCGGCACAAGTGAAATAAGAAACTCGGGCTGATTTAGAGATGGTGATCATTGACAAAGGAGATTGCACGTCGTTGATACTTTGCTAATAAACGGTGCGGAGTTGTAATAATCGATTCAAAGTGGATAAATTGTATGCAAATGGAGGCGTCTCAAAAAAGTAAAAATCATATGGCAATTGAAGGCGACGAGAACTTGAAATATTACCTTGGTTATATTATAAGAAACGAAACAACTTTTCTATACGAGGGGTTCTTGTGGAAGGAGAGTTGGGTGGAAAATCCTAATTGTTATAAAAATGGAGTTCCATAATCATCTTCAAGACTTCGTTTTTTTGATCGGCTAAATTGTTCGGACCGATGCGTTACTATAGAGTTTGTCCTCATCATCTGAATTCAATGCAACGACTGGGATTTGGAAGCCGGAGAGTCACATGAAGATATTAAAAAAGGCAGGTTGTGGGGTTTGGGTGGGTGTTGATAATTCTCACGGGGTGGGGATGATTTCAGACATTTTGGTTTTTATAAAAAGGTTTTGTAGGTTTAATAGAAAAAAGTATTTGTTTGCTTGCGGTGAATATTTCTTTCATTACAGATCGCATTCATTTAAAAGGGGTAATATCGTTCATAACGTTGATTCGAAGATCCCGCGACAGCACAATTGATGAATGGATTTCAGAATCCGAATCTAGTTTTATTGGGAGACTTTATAAAAATAATTGCCAAAATTTTGTAATCGTTTGTGGTGGTGCTTGGAGATATTGTTAATTGAGCGTTGCAATCGTCTTTAGATGCGGATAGGCAAAATTTTGACGGACCATTATAATAATGAGGTTTTGCAGTGGTTTGTAAGTTAAAGAAAATAAATTCATTTTATTCTAAAAAATGACTATGAAAAGGCTTTTACGTTATAGTTCGTCGGAATTACCTTAGATGATGTCTTAAGAAAATTGGTTTTGGTGAAAATGGTGTGGTGGGATTGTCAGAATGTCTTCGACTTCTTGGGTGATTGGTTTGTTAGTAAATGGACCCTACGGAGGAATTTCAGTTTTTTAAAGGGCCTTAAAAAGGTTGATCCTCTTTCTCCGTTTATTTTTATTTTGGTTAAGGAGGAGTCTTCACATTCTCTTTTAAAAGGGTTGTGGATTCGGGCATGTTTAACGGCATTAGTGCTTGAATTGGTGTAATGAATCTTTCTCATATGTTATATGTCGGAAAGATGCGGTTTGGAGTTTTATAGGGGGTGGGAATAATGGGTATCAAGAGTATTGATACGATTTATATATGTGTTGAATGTTTTGGTGCTTCAGGTCTTAGTATTAATTTACAGCAAGAGTAAGTTATGGTGTTGTGGTGAGTGAGTTGATATCGTTGGTGCAATCTGCATAAATAGATTGGTTGTGGTTTTCGTCCTTAATGGCTTACCTTTTGCTTATTTAGGTTCGAAAGTTAGGGAAATATGTCTCGGATTAACTCTTGGGATGAGATTGTGGAATAAAAAATGGTAGAATCGTCTTTCAAAAATGGAAGATGAAAACATTTCGAATAGGTGGTGCGTTTATAACCTGGCTACAGGGCGGTTCTAGGATCCCTTGCCTATTTTATCATATGTTTATATTCAGTGCCGTTGGTGTAGGGATTTACAGATTGAGAAGATTACAAAAACCTATTAGACGAGAGAGAAGAAGGAAACAATGTACGGACCCAATATGTACATTGTTTAGTTAGCTTAGTAGTAGTAGCTAGGGTTTGTGTTGTAAACCCTAGCACTGTTCATTTATATAAGGGGTTTTAGTTGAGGGTTAGCACTCACCGCAGTTCTAGTAACAATGTAGATCAAATAGGTGTTGTGTGTGTTGTGTTACTAGCGTCAGCCCTTATAAGGCGCCCTTAGGTTATTAGTAATAGATAGTGTTTCTTTGTTAATGATTTATGAGAAAACCTTATTAGTTCTTTGTCTTGTTCTACAATTAGTATTCGCTGTTGTTGAATTCATGTGTTATTATATCTAGTTGGTCCAGATCTTGGAGTCTATATGGGTCTCAGAGCTCGTGCTCGTTGATCTAGGGTGATTTAGGTTTTTTATGGTTAAATTATTTTTTTGCTATTTTTAATAAAAAGCGCGTCTTGGGGAAGTAGGGATTTTTATGCAACCCTGGAGTTTGTTTGTAAATGCTTAGCTAGAGCAGTAATGAACACATGAAGGCGCTTCTAAATTGAATGATTGATCTGTGACGTGTTCATGATGGTATTTTATGCTTCAATCTTGTTCGAAACGCAATGGGATCCAGAGTTTAGCGGACAAACTGTTGCTACAGAAAAATGTAGCTGTGGATATGGACAGTTCTATAAACAGTTTTGCACAGCTATGTGATGTGGTATTAGTGACGAAAACAGTGTGAAAAATCATGTTGTCGTAAAGCATATAGGCGGAATGGAGATGTTGTTTTGAGATGATTTTGGCGACTTTTTGTGACACTTTTAAGGAGCTGTCGTCTAGGATACTTTAAAAAGTGATCTTTTAGACAGGTTGGTTAATGTTTGTTTTGCTGTTTTATGTGTTACTTTCATGGGTATTGCTGCGTGGAGTGTGATAACAAGCAGCAGGTGGTATGTTACAAAGAAAACAGCAGGTTTAAAGAAAAGTCGCTAACAGGTTGTAAAGATGTGGGTGTAGGTGTGATTGAGGTTCGAGGTCTGTGTGTATTGGTTGTTCTGCATAGTGTCGTATGGGGTTATTCGCGTGATGGGGGGGGGGTGTGAGGGGGGTGGTAGTGTGGTTGTTCAATTTGTAGAGGCGGTGGGTTGTATTTGTATGTTTTAAGATCCTGTTATTATTGAGGTCGTGATTTTGCTGTTTGGATGATGATGTGATTTTGGTCGTTAGTCTGGTTGTAGGTGTGCTCTTTTGGGTGGGGTTGCGCGTTTATGTTTAAGGTTTTGTGGTGTTGTGGGTTGTGGTAGGTTTGGTTTGCTGGATGTAGTGGAGAGAGGTCGTGGTGGTGACTGTTGCTTGGGGGTATTTTATGTATGTTTGGTTTTTTGGGTTTTGGTGTTATTTTTTCTTTGTTTTAGTGGAGGTGTATGGTTTGCTAGTTTGTAATTTCTTGGGAGTTTTGGATATGTGATATGGTGTAGCTATAGCTGTTTTTCATTTTTTCGGTAATTCTTTGAATTGATTTGGTGTTTTTTCTTTTTTCATTCGTTAATGTGTTGTTTTTTGTTTTTATGTTATGTGTTTTTTATTATTTGTTTTTTGACGGGTTTTTCTCTCTTGTTTTTTGTAATTGTGCAGTGTTTTGTTTGATTTTTTTGTATGTTCGGTGGTGGTTTGGTTGTCTATTTTTTGTTTGTGTTATATTCTGTTTTTAAGGGTGTACAACTTGATGTTGATTGTGCGCGTGTTATTAGTAGATTTTTTATTGGGAGGTTATTTTCGTTTTATTTTGTTTGGAAGGTTTACATGTTTTTAAATTTTCTGGGGATTGTTTTGTTTTGTATTTAGATTTGGCAGTTTGTGTGTGGGTTGTGTGTGTTTGAATTGATTATTGTGTTATCTTTGAGTTTTTATTTTTGGTTATAGAGGTGGATATTTTTTGTTTATTTTACCCCCCTATGTTGGTATTTTGTTGCTATACTTATTTATCCGTAGTTTGTTTGGTTATTAGTTTGTTATCTTACTAATGTTTTTTTCATAATTTGATTGGAATATTTTATTTATTTAATAGTTTTGTTTTTAAGTTTGTTTCTTGGGTTCTGTAATGTTTAAAATTAGTTTTAATTAGGTTGTAAATAATAATTATATTTGTTTTTTAGTGTTGTTGTACTTTCTTTTAGAAGTACTACTAATTTTAAAGATTAACGTCGTGTATTTTTATCTTCATTTTACAGATCTCAGATTTTTGTTATTCTTCTCCAGTTTATATAGTTTTTTGTCTACTTTTAAATTTAGTTCCATTTCAAATAATTATGTTTTTATTTTTTATTCGTATGTTTATCTTGTTTAAAGTCTTATCCTCTAACTATTACCTTATGTTTATATTAATATCAAGTTTATCTAAATTTTCATATATTGTTATTATATGTTCTATAGTCGACCTGTTTAAAAAGTTATTCCTTTATTTATGATTTACTAAACGTAGTATTTATATATATGTTTCATGATTACTTCAGTGTTACGTTGTTGTTATAATTTATTATACTTATTATACTTATATTGATGAACATTAACATTGCTACCACCTTTGGTAAATAAAAAATTTAATCAAATACTTAGCATGAGATTATGATTTAATTTTTCAAAATCCCATATATTATAAGCATAAAGTATGTTTAATTAATTGTTGTTGTAAAAAAAATGTTATGTTTGTTACGGTTATAATGGAGGATACGGTTGAGTCATCCTATAATTGTGGAATTTTTTGTATAAATATGAGTAACAATATATTCATTAAAATTCCTCTTTATAACTAATACTGTAAATACATTCTTATATCCTTACATAACCTTAAACTTTAGTTACGTTATCGGATAGTAATGGAAAACAAGGGTTCTGATCGTAAGTGGCCAAATGATACGGTATATATGAATTTTTTATGTTTTGTGTTATATAAGTATTCTAATTTTGTTTTCTAAACTCTTGATAAATCTTATTTTAGTGACATTAGTTTATTTTTATCTTCAGATTAGCCAATTCATCAAAGCATCAAGTGGAACGAATCTTCACATTTTTAGTTTTCATTATGTCAATAATCCTCATGATTCTGATGTACATGAACGAACTATTTTGATTAATACAATAATGTTTTCGTAAATAATATGTTTTTCTGGTTTCTAAATGATATTCTTACTATTTTATATTATATGCAGTTTGAAATGCATACTAACGGGAATGTCGTTGAAGTTGTTGCTCCCAAATACAAAGAGGTGGATGTTGTCGATAATGTTGAAGTCATTGTGAATAAGAGTGCCAAATAGAAAGAATATTTTAAATTTGTTATAATAAGGAGTGACATGTGTTATGTTTCTTTTACATTTGGATTTTTTTTACTTTTATGTTGATTATGTCGATTATATTATGTCACTATTTTTTTGATCTATATATTTCCTATATATATTTTTTCGTATTGAAATGCCACAATTCTAATCAATATTGTAAGCCTATGTCAACATCATCATTAAACTTTAATCATGAACAAGAAAGCTTTAAAATGTTGATTATCAGCAAGCAATTTAAAAAAGTTAATTATCAGCATTATTTTTATCATAACTATTAGTAGCAGCATAATTGGTATCAGACACATCAATTTAAAAAAATAACCATCAGCACTATATATATACATAACTATAAGTTACGTAAATGAGGATTGTAAATTATCTGATCGGCAAGCATTTCAACAACAGCCTTATATAAACACAAGGAATATATGAACATCAACATTAGATAACTATTACTTAATTTAAAGTGGTATATGGAAGTACTAATAACTACTATGTAATTTATTCTTATTGTATTAACTGATGCAACTATACTATAAAGTATGAAATCACTATAAAATGTTGTCGTATAACATTTATTCCTATTTAGCGTTTTGTGTTTTTTTATTTTCTAAATTCCAACAAAATCGTGTATTATACTGGGTTGATGTACAATTTCTTTTTTATGCTAAAATGTGTTGTTGATATATAACATTTAAATTGCTAACAAATTACTAAATATATACTATCATTGATAAATATTACAGTAACTATTATTAGAATCGAGGTGACATCTATCACAAATCAGCTGTACTGTAGGTTCATGCAATATTAATAACACTTCTCACATATGCTAAAGGTTCCCAACCTAACATCATTAACATTAATGAAAAGTAAATATTATCATAATCGATGTGACATCCATCACAAATTAGCTGTAGACGTAGGTCCATGCAATATTAATTAATCTTCTCAGATACGCTTAAACGAAATAAATATAAAGAAATACGTAGGAAATGAAAGAATGTTTTATATATTTTTTGTGTTCTACATTAACTTAAACTAAAAGAAAGGGAAAGAATGTTGTACTTTATATTATTAACTTTTGTGAGTTTACAATTATAGCCTTCAAAACAAGTAGTAATCAATATAAAACAAGGAATGTTTTTGTTAATAAACTTTTTTTATTTTTTGTTTGTTTCTCTTTACTCATGTTTCACCCCAAAATGGGATGAAAGTTACATAAAAAAGCAAAATATACAAGTTATTGAGAAAACATTGAGTTTTGTGCATTTTTAATAGTTATTAATACCCCAACTAGCAGCCATAATTTTATATTAAAAATGTTTGAAAGACTGAGGAAAAATAATCCAAGTCTTAAGAGATCGTCTAGTTAGACGATGAGGGTGTTGTTGATGATAACAATGATCTTCATCATCGCCTTCATCTATCTCGATGATCTCTCAAAACTTGGAATGTTTTTTTATGTGAGTTTTTCAATCTTATAGCCATATTAACCGAATAACAAATAGTATTGAAAAATTGTATTTTGATGACATGGTCATGGCTACAAGATATCCATCTATCTATGAAGTAATATGCGACTATTACATCTGATTATTTTGTATATTTAATGTATGATGGTTGAAAATTAGGTGTGATATTGTCTAACTCCATATTAATGTTATCTCAGCGCGTATATCAAATCAAATGCACTTAAACAACACAAGAGCAAAATTCCATGTGGCATGGATTTTGTTTTGATATTCTACTTCAACAACACCATTGAATATTGATGCGTGTTTTTACAAGCATGAAATTTATAATAACTAGAAATACCTATTTTGACTAAAAACACAACATTCGGGCAAGTATACCCTATCGAGTGTAATATAGTCTAACGTAAGTCCAGGTCGTTCCACGGGATTTGTAGCAATTCACATATTGTTTATCAAGTAACAAAGCCAATTGATTGTCACGGGTCAAATAGCCTAAACGTGTGTATAAAGTAAGCAAGATACCAAGCATGAACCAAATAACATAATAGGTAGAGATAGAGCAAGACTTTATATAAACAAAGCATACAAGTCATATATAATGGGTAATCATAATAACAATCATATCTGATAATAGTAACATAGAATCCTTTCGGCCTATATATTATATCATCACAAGCGCATTAAGAATGGTTTATATCAAACATGCATACATATGAATTCCTCCCAACCTGGTCGGTCAACATAAGGAAGGGTCTTAAACATCATCTTACTTGGGTTGTTTATCAATTTAGCACACAATTCTGACAAGTATGATATTGACACACCATAGACAAACGGTTCAAAATACATCAAGACAATTAACCCTTTCGGCCTATTTCAATTGCAATGATATACTAAAAGATAAGCCATAATCCAAGCAAAGATAACATCGAATTCATAAACGTATATATTCATAAGTCATAGCAAAATCATCTAAATATTATATCATGTTTCACATATGAGAACAAAGTACCAAAACCAATATTCGAACTAGTAACAAGCACCAAAACAATTGTTCCCACAAACAACCAACATCCAAACCTACTGGAATAACCCACGGGGCTATCATGAACACACTGGAAATCAAGAACACGTCACCAAATGGTGTGTTTGGTAACGGTTTAATATAATCAAGGAATTAGAGATTTGGTGTGAATCGTCTAATCCTCTTGGTATAATGTGTTTAGGTTATGGAAATATGGTGTTTAGGGTCTGGAAAAAGTGGTGTTTCAGTGGTGGTTCGTGGTGGAGAGTGGTTGTAGCATGGCAGTAAGTGACGGATTAAAGGGGTGTTTAGATCATTGGATCCTAAGATCCTCACCACTCCTTCCTCCTCTCCACTTTGATTTTAGAGATTGTATGTGTTGGTGTATAGGAGTTGTGTGTGTGAATATATGAAACGAGAGAGCCAAGGAGGGTATTTATAGGTTTTCTGAGGTCCAAAAACTAACGCACAATATAAATTATGCGCCGCACTTTGGGTGTTAATGTTGTCTTCATTTAATGCCTTTAATTCTTTCCACCGCCTCAAAAGTGCGCCGCACTTTTTGCAAAACCGGCGTACTTTTGATCATTTTCACTTCGTGGCTTTTTGCAAAGTTGTAGATAATTGAATTCTCTTTGTGTAGCCGCCAGAATCGATTCAAACGAAGTTCAAACGGAATCGATTCAAACAGTTGAGTAGGAAAAATAAATACAAGAGAAACGAGACTTCTCGGGGCTCATAAGTGCTCGGTTGAATTCTAAGAGATGTGGCGCAAAACAGGGCGCCATCATGAACATGTGAATTTAACCCATATTATACTCCAAATATATCAGTCCTCATATGTAAGACCTCATCTGACCAACCACCATTTGTTTTATTAAATCTATAAAATGAACAAAACTACAAAAACCGTAAAATACAAAAGCGCATTTTCGTAGGCCCCACGATTGCATTTAGCATATGCAACAAGCCTTTAAACCCCTCGATGGCCCGAGAGGACGAGTTATATTCTCGTGAGGGTTTCCAGCGAACAGACCTACAAAGTTCAAAATCATATAAATTTTATATATTTTTTTTCATTAAATTTTTATTTATATACATTTAGTAAAACAGGCACACACAAAATATTACGAAATGAAAAATAATATCACAAAAAAATATAATTACTAATAATCAAACATTCATAAACACATACCAAAGCAAAATAATATAAAAATCCCTTTTTTGGATTTGTTGTTTAAGGAAATAACTAATATTAAGCACACACCTATCATTTAAGGTTTAATTTACAAAACTATTTTTATTTTAGTTTTGATTTATCAATTTAAAAATTTTCAGAACGAAAGTGCGTCGCACTTGAAATAAAGTGCGGCGTACTTATAACCTAATTATTTTATAATTTTTCAAATATTCAAAAGACGAGCGCGGTAAATATTTACAAAGTGCGCCGCACAACAATATGTGTGCGGAGGTTTTATTTTGACATAAAACAGTTTTTCGATTTTCACACTTTATCAGTTTAGAACACATATATATCAAATACACAAACACACAAACAAACACACAAACAAGAAACAAAAACTAAGTAAAGGAAATACGAAACTCTTTTTAGATTTTTTAATTTTAACATATTACATAATCATGCAAATAAACACACATAAACAAACAATTCAACAAATGCAAACTAACAGAAGACTAGCACACACAACTGAGAAAGTATTATATGCAACCACAAACAAACTATAAACATTTATATATATACATTTATTATCATGATTTTTATAAAGATACAAATGAATACACATACAAGCTAAGATGCTAGAAACAAATATAAACACATTATGAAAATTTACAAAACACAAAAGAAAATGCATATGATTTATTTTTTATACAAAATAGAACTTTTTTGTATGCAGGCGCAATCTGCAACACACAAACTTAATTGTGCGGCGTACTTTCTGCAAATTTTCAAACTTTTTAATTTTTTCACAGATACAATGCAAGAAAAATAATCAAACAAAACAAACAAAGAAACAAATAGCATGATTTTATTATATTAACAATAATACGCCATAAATCAAAATAAAGCAAAAAATTTAGAATAATTTAGAAATAAAAATCTTTTTGATTTTTTTATTTTTAATGACAAGCTAATTATTCACAATTGTACAAGGCATATAATCAAATAGAATGGAATTTTCAATGATCACATACCTGAGACTAGCAATTTGGGGGGGTTTTTGGTTTTGGTTTTGGTTTTAAATCTGATTATGCTAGTGAAAATTTCTGCAGAAAGTACGGCGTACTCGTGTAAAGTGCGGCGTACTTTCTGGGTTTTTTAGAAAAACCGGCACACAAATTGTATGTACGGCGTACATTCTAAAGAAAAGCAAATTTTTTGGGTCAGTTTGCAAGAAAACTGTACGGCGAAAGATAAGAGGATTATCACACGACAAGTGCGGCGGTTTTGGTGTGAAACTGGCGTACTTTAGGTATAAACCTGTAAAATAACAAACAGGAACAAGGGAAGTGCGGCGCAAACATAAAGATGTGGGTCGTACTTTCTGCAACAGCAGACATATTTTGAGATTTTAAGAGATTTAAATACACGTAAGATGCACAAGACTAGAAAACAATCTGAGAACAACTAAACAAATCCCCGGCAGCAGCGCCAAAAACTTGATGCGTCATTTTACAAGCTTTAAAATTATAAAAACTAGAAATACCGGTTTTGACTAAAAACATAACATTCAGGAAAGTATACCCAATCGAGTGTAATATAATCTAAGGTAAGTCCAGGTCGTTCCACGGGATTTGTAGCAATTCACATATTGTTTATCAAGTAACAAAGCCAATTGATTGTCATGGGTCAAATAGCCTAAACGTGTGTATAAAGCAAGCAAGATACCAAGCATGATCCACATAACATAATAAATAGAGATAGAGCAAGACTTTATATAAACAAAGCATACAAGTTATATATGATGGGTAATCATAATAACAAGCATATCTGCTAATAATAACATAGAATCCTTTCGGCCTATATACTATATCATCACAAGCGCATTAAGAATGGTTTATATCAAACATGCATACATATGAATTC
>BQNB010028132.1:0-56951 GCA_026074375.1 Tanacetum coccineum | reverse complement strand
TAAGAACAGCCTAATTGCTTCAATCCTAGCAACTGGAGCAAAAACCTTATCATAATCTATTCCCTCTTCTTGAGTGTAACCCCGTGTAACCAATCTTGCCTTGTTTTTATTACATTACCTCTTTCATCTTTCTTGTTCCTGTACACCTATTTAGTACCAATGGCTCTTTTTCCAAGTGGTAAATCCACCAAGGTCCAAACCTGTTGTAACTTGAATTACTGAAGCTCTTCTTGCATAGCTTCTATCCAGCTTGGATCTTTTAATGCTTGGATTACCTTTTGGGCTCTTCCTGGGATAAGAAACAAGCAAACGGACAAGTATAAAGGTCTTTATGAGTTTTCTCTTCATAAACAACACTAATAAACCCTTGTTCATTTGTAGTCTTTGTTATTCTCCTTGTCAGTACACCAGACTGTACATCACCAATCACATGATCAAGTGAATGATCTTTATAGATTCTTGTATTTGGAGTAGAAGGAACTGGATATGTGGCAGTAATGTTGCTCATGTCCACTTCTGTTTCATCACCAAAGAAATCAGCATGTGTGGCTGTAGCATTATCTTCCAAAGAAAACATATCTGGTTCAGTATTAATACTTGGCCCAATAGTATTAACACCTTGAGTACTGTTTTCAGATTTCTCTTGATCAGCAATTCCATTTTCTTTACATACACCTTTAAAGAAGAATCAAATAGTGAACCATCTTTCCATAGTGGCATCAATATGTAGTCTTGGCTAGATCCTATCTCTTTGCTAGAATAACCTGCACCAATACTTTCTTCTGTACCTACAAGATCATTAGAGTTTGTACCTGCAACAATTGACACACAATTCATTAATTTTTTCAGAACATCAATATCAAACAACCACTTTAGTCCATCACCTGCAATAATAAGCTTATCCTCCAAGAACCTAATATGAAAGTTTTCTTCTACTTTCCTAGTTCTATTGTTGTATACCCTAAAAGCCTTACTATTCATTGAGTATCCCACAAAGAATCCTTCATCTGACTTTCCATCAAACTTGCCTAAATAATCTAAGGTATTAAGAATGGTAACATGACACCCAAATGGTCTCATAAAGCTTAGAGCAGGTGTTCTACCTCTAAACAGTTCATAAGGGGTCTTGTTATGAGGCTTAACTATTAATACCATATTTTGCACATAGCAAGCAATATTAACTGCTTTAGCCCAAAATGTAGTAGGTAACTTTGAGTCAGCTAACATGGTTCTAGCAGCCTTAATTAGTGTCCTATTTCTCCTCTCAGTAATACCATTTTGCTGAGGAGTTCCAGCTACACTAAATTCCCTCTTAATGCCTTTCTGTTCATAAAACTCACTCATAACTTTATTCTTGAACTCTGTTCTATTGTCACATCTGATTATCTTTACTTTCTTATCAACTAGATTTTCTATCTCAGTTATAAAGCTCTTAAGAATACCACTAGTTTCATCCTTAGTTGCTAGAAAGAAAACCCAAGTAAATCTGCTATAATCATTAGTGACAACTAGACAATATTTCTTATTCATTAAGCTGCTCACAAAAGTTGGACCAAACAAGTCCATATGCAACATGAATAAAGGTTGAGTAATAGAGTTCTGAATCTTAGACTTACAAGAGGCTTTGTGTTGCTTTCCCTTAAGGCAAGCAAACACTAACGCTCAAGTTTGGTCGTTTTCAAAATGTTTTGAAGGTAAACCTCTCACAAGATTTTCCTTAACAAGTTTATTAATAGTTTTAAATTTTACATGACCTAGCCTCCTATGTTATAACATTGATTCATCAAGTGTGGCCTTTGCAACAAGACAAGTTAAACTCTCTTTAGGAACAATATTCTTCATATCAACACTGTACATATTGTTATTTCTAGGAACTTTAAGTTAAACCTGACTTTCATCAGCTAACTTAAAGTCAGGAGATGAACAATCATCCATTCGTCAGTAATAAGACAATTGTTCTTTTGTCACACATCTGTGAAACACTAAAAAAAGGTTTAAATTGTAAAAATAAAACTCCTTGACAAAGTACACTCCTTTAAATCAAGCTTACTTAGTTTTAAGAGTTCGTTACTAGTAATTTTCCTCTTTGGCTCCTACCCTAAAGTAACCTATCGTCATCAAATTCCTTGAAGTTGATGAGTTAGGACTATGTTCCCTATCATGTGCCTTGCAGCTATCTACTGTTTAATAGCTTGAATCTTTCTTTTTGTGTGGATGACCTGCAACACCAAAATAACGGTAATTGTTCCGTTGTGGACCCAAGCCATCACTGACTATAGATCTTGCCTCATGCACCATCTAATAATTATGTCTCTTTAATGTAATTGATGCACTTATTAAGTTTGGTAGGTCTCCAAAACCAAACTATGCTAAGGCTTTAAACATCATTAACTTGATTTGCCTCATACAACATTAATACTACTGAATTTGCCTTTAGCGGTATTATACTTAATTGCTTTTGGGGCCTGCAGTTATAAAATTTCTCTTAGCAGTATTAACTTTTTGGGTAATTTTTGTTAGTTAATGCTGTTCTTATTTGATAGGGTCTCTTTTTCAGTTGATTGTGCTGATTTAAAAAGAATTGTGGCATTGGTTAGACTATAAACTGTGTTTTGGGTAGTATGAGCTAGTAGTTTAACAGGCTAGTAGTTTTTAAGTGACCCTTAGGCCAGTTTTTATTAAAACTGTTGTTGGAACCATGTTCCTTTAAGCACTAGGGTGAGTCTTTTTAGCAAAATAATTGTAATTCACCCTTGTATAAATATTCTTAGTTTCCACCCTTTCTCTTTGATGGTAATTGCAGTGAGCCTGCACACGGTCAAAACTTCCACAAACAAAACAAGCTTTATTATACATCACAAAGTCACTTCCTAGCCGTTGGGACTTCTGATTATTCCAGTTTCTTTGATTTCCCCTAGGACTTTGTGACCTATACATTTCAGCAGACTTAACTAGTTTCCTAACTGGTTTTTCTTATTGTTTAGGTCTAACAAATT
The DNA here is from genome assembly GCA_026074375.1 of Tanacetum coccineum. Taxonomy (NCBI): domain Eukaryota; kingdom Viridiplantae; phylum Streptophyta; class Magnoliopsida; order Asterales; family Asteraceae; genus Tanacetum; species Tanacetum coccineum. The sequence continues at coordinate 53,955 of BQNB010028132.1, read as the reverse complement.
CTATCTTAACAACAGTAGAAAAAACAGTTTTCTTCTCTAACTTATCATCTGACACCAACTTCTTAACCAATGAGGCATCAGGAGATTCCCTAACATCATTAGAAGCATCTTCACTAACACTCTTATTAGGCTTAGGTCCATAGCCTTCAAACTCAGGCTGTTGGAACTCCTCTAGACCAGAGTTGGACAAATCAAACTTAGGGGGTGAAAATAACCTTGTAGGAGGAGGTGGAACAACATTATAGCTTATAAACCCCATACCTTTTCTACTTTTGTCAGGTATCTGACACCCTATTAATTTGTCTAGACTCTTAGAAGCATTATCAAAATTTTCAATTTTAAGTTGATTGCTTTCTTTTTCTTGCTTAAGCTTTTCTAACTCACTTATAAGCATACTAATTTCTGAGTCTTTATATGAGATATCTCTTTTAAGAACAACAAGTTGCTCATAAAAAATAACCTTATTCTTTTTGTAAAAGACAAGTTGCTCTTCTATAGATGCTAACCCTCTTTTATAAGTAGCTAAATTAAACTCAGATTTGTTAAACTCTATTCTTAAATCATCAAGTTAAGTTTTAAGAGTTTTAAAGCTTTTTAGACAAGTTTTTGAACAAGTTTTGTCATTATGTATCTCAGAGTCTGAAAAAGCAATAAGAGCCATGTTTATAGAAACTTCATCATCTGCCATATAGCTCCAGTCAAAACCAGCTCCATCAATAGCCACCATGGATTTGGAAGAAGTTTCTTCCACATTTACAGTCCTTCTAGAGCTGTCTTGATTCCTGTTTCTGGTATCTTGGTTCCTAGGTCCTCTGCATTCCCTTGTAAAGTGTCCCATCTTATGGCAGTTGAAACACTCCACCTTGGACTTGTCATATCCAGCTGTGTCACCCCATTGATAGTGATATTTCTACCAGTTTTCTGGAAAAACCTTCTTGTCCTCATGCTCAGTTATGCTAACTGCCATTTCAAATCCATCTTTTCTATGTCATCTTTATGGATTTGTTCAAGGTCCTCATATACAAGTTGAGACCAGTTTGGTTGACTGGCCAAAAAATGCATAAACAGTGTCATCACTTAAGTTAGCAATACTAACTTGAGTACTAGTAGTGCTAACTTGAGTGCTAGCAGGTATGACTTGAGTGTTAGCAATACTAACTCCATAAGAAGTATTAACTTCATTAGTACTGCTAGGGGATGACACAAAAGCCATATTCTGAGAACTTGAGCTTGAGCTTGAGCTTGTAGTTCCTTTAACCTCTTGTTCATTAATCTTGAAATTGTTGAAGAGACCATCAAAGCTCATTGTGTCTAGATCAGGTTAATTCCTCCAGACCACAACATGAGTATTCCACTCAAAAGGCAGACTTCTCAAAAATTTTAAATTGAGATCTTCTTGTGAAATGTTTTCATCCAGGATAGCCAGCTGACTTACAATCTTCTGAAGCCTGTTAAAAATATAGTCAAGAGACTCTATTCTTGTAGCACTAAAGTTCTCATACATTTGCTTTAGAAGAGTCTTCTGAGTCTTCTTTGTGGCTTTATTACCACCAAATCTTGTTGTATAGCAGCAAATAACGTCTTAGCATCCTTGTACTGATTAAATTTCATTAGATGTTCATTAGGAAGTGCCATCAGTAACATACTTCTTCCCTTCACATCATTCTTCTTTTGAGCATTTTCTTCAGTAGTTACAAGACCTGGTATTAGTGAGGTTGAGGTACCATCAGCATTTGTTGTTGTTTGGGCTACTGGTTTGAATGAGTTTCCATTCTCTATGACATCCCATAAAGCATAGTCTTGTACTTGAAAGTATTGCTCAATCCTTAGCCTCCACATATCATATTCACCCTGTTTGAGAATGAGCAACTTTGCAGTAGTAGTGGTTTGTGCAGTTTCTAAATTCATCTCTTCCTTGTGAGTAAAGAGTTCTTTCTTGTTAGTTTCTTCTAGATCAAAGTTTCAGAACACAAGCTCTGATACCACTTTTTGATCCCAACTTAAGATCAATTCCTTAGTTTGTAAAGGTTAAGTTACTTTGGATAAATCCAAAACAACTATGATAGAAACTTTGTGAATACTAAAGAGTATGCGGAATCTACTCTTCAATACTTAGAAGAATATTAATGAAACAGTAAACTGTATAAACAATGATATCACTGAAAAGCTCCAATATTAATATTAATAATACGGGTACTCTTTGTAGTACTAAAGTTTACAACCTTGAAGCTTTATATCAAAATGTATGAATGTGTGTGAATGTATATCAATAACCATAACCTAGGATCTCTTTTTATACACCAAGGAGTCATTTACAAGATAACTACAAATCTTCTATAATTCTAGAAGATAACTGCAAATCTTCTAACTTAATAAGATATACATATCTTTTACAAAAATATCTCATACTTATCCCGTAAGTAATCTTGATAAGCAATCTTCATCATTATCCTTCTGAAAGTAGAAACTCTTCTAGTAGTTGTAATCTTTCAGCAGTTGTAACCAGCAGCATTAACTTTTATTCCAGTAGCACTAACTTAGCAATATTAACTTCAAGATCATCATGAAGCCTTTTGATCCCAACAGTAATCTAAAGTATCAATACGTCTAAGTAGAAAGCATACTAAAGTATCAATACATCTAAGTAGAGAAGCATAGCAAATAAAAATACCAACATGTCTAAAATAAGTAGTAAGCATAATAAAAGTGTTATAGCAATATTCAAATTGCTCATTTATTCTTGATCTTGAAAAAGCTTTTGACGCCCTTCCCGATTGACTTTAGCCCACTCATGTGCTCTTCTCGCATTTGAACTTGACGATTTAGGATTTTGGTTTGGCGAGTAAAGAGGGTTTCCATGTTTTCTTCATCATGAGGGGGGTTTGTAAACACTTGGGGAATATCATCAGACAAAGAATTGAGATACGAGGTAGGAGAAAGAGTATTGACACGAGAAGTACCTTCGTCATCTTCATCATTATCATCCTCTACGTAATGAGAGGATGATGGGTGATCAAAGGCGGAGGAGAAGGAGGCAGAAGTGGAATGACGACCTCTTTTTGTACCATAATCCTTTCTTATCTTTCGCTCATGTTGCTGAGCAAGAGGATACATGACACGATTATAAAAAACATAATGATTACCAGACAACTCAGGGAAATTAGACATGACACGGTTATACAAACGGGTCAACAACATACCATAAGGTAGAATCATCATAGGTTAACGCCTAACAAACTCTATTCGTTTAGCAACGAAGAACGCAAGATTGTATTGTGTTGAGGTTGTGATACAATAAAGCACGTGATCGAGACATGCCAGAAGATGATCTCGGTTGCCTCCAAGATAGAAAGCATTTTCCCGAATGATTTTAACCCATGTTTTATGTTGGGTTGGAATACTCTAGTTAAAATTTTGGTTTCCTCAACATAGATAGTTTAACGTTTGTGAACGCGAGTTAGGGGTTCAATTCTTTCAAGTTGGATGTAAGCTTTGATCAGATCAGGAAAAGGAGGGTCAGTATGGTAAGGACCTCCCGAGGGTGTACTCAAAGTAAGTGAATTGAGAGACCAATTATCGGTAAATAAACAATGTCTTTCGGTAGGAATACCAAGGATCTGACCAAACTCGACAAGGGAGTAAGAGAAGAATTGATTTTGAATGACAAACTCGACCCACATGTAACCGTCCCTATCATAAGATAGTCGTTGTGACTAAAAAATTCTAGAATGAATTAAGGAACGATTTGCTCATTTATTTTGAAAAGACAATTAAAACCTATTACCCCAAACATGTCACTAAGATAAGCCATATCATTATAGTTCCCATCAACAACCTAAACCTCATGAATTAAACAAGTTTCAACATGTTTAAAAAGATTTTTCAAAGGTTGAGTATGTTCACCAGAAAGAATGGGAATATAGTCACTAGTGTTTTGGTGGTCAGAGGCAATCAAACGAGGCATTATCACCCATTATATACACAAAAACAAATGTTTTGGTATATATATATATATATATATATATATATATATATATATATATTCTACCATTGCAAAATTGAAATGTTAAGAATTTGTACCTAGTGTGTGTCTATATGCAACAAATGTGGAGGTGCGGTTATCTCGACTCTAAAAAAACCTACGAGTTAACAAAAACACTCCTTAATTCAATTTTGCTCAACCAAACGCGTCAAAAAAATATTTTGTTTATATATTTCAAACAAAGATTATGAGTTCATCATGCATGAGGTCCAAAAACATTTTTAGAATGTACTAACAATGCACGAAAACATTTTTATGAAGTTCATATATAGAATATCTTAACACATATAGTATGGAATTCGTTTAGAGTTTTAGAGAGAGAAAGAGGTGGTTGGATTAACACTTAGAGAGAGAAACAAAGAAGAGAATATTAGATTAAGTGTGTGTGAGAAAATGAACAACCAACACCCTCTCCATGTGTAGAGAGGGTATAAATACTCTAAGCTATAACTGGCCATAGGCTTGGTAATGGGCTTTCCATATGACTTTGGCCCGGTTAGCTTACTAACATTACATATTCGACTTACTACGAGCTATGACTAACTATATTGGAAGTGACCGATAGTTTTCGTATTCCTAACAATCTCTCGCTAAGGGAGGTCACTCTAATTTACAAAAACTTAAAACTAGCATACTATGCTTTGACCTTAGTCTTGGGCTCGTAGTCTTTAACTTCAATGTTTAACTTATGAATTGAAGTAGTGATTATAGACTTCAGGCTTTGACTTATATCTTTGACTTGAAATGAATGTGATCTTGAACTTCTTGAGATCATCAACCAAGCATAATCTCTTATCATCATCTTATGATCTCTTGCCTTCTTGTGATCTTATGACTTCTGGACCAACATGCTCATACTGTTCTTGATGTTGAAAGCTTGTATAACCATCTTTCTTGATATTTTTTAACTTTATCACTTTGTGACTTTATGAAGGATGTATGGTATCAATCTTAATACTTTGTCACTTCAAGAAAGACGTATGGTATCAGAGTAGAGGAAGTCTTAAAACATGTACTTGAGCTTTCATGATGTCATTATATATGTCGGTCGAGTATGAGCATGTAGTATTGGCTTCGACTTGTCGTCGGGAAACTGCTACCACCGTTATGAAATATGCATAAATGGGTTAATGATACAACATATATGGACGAAAGTGGCTTTGTTACTTCATCGAATAAGGTTGTAACAACCACGGTTCCAATTATTCAATATAAATACTGCCCGTGATCAGGTAGAATTCCAAAGAATCTCTTTGACAGGGTTTCACAGCTGCACTAGCCGTTCTCGTTACCAGAGCGTCTCAAAGTAGACAACACGGTAAGAGTGAACTGGTAAGTTACTATCTTCCCGATTAAGCCATCAATTCATGTTCAACTTTCCTATATCCAGATACCCTTGTGAGGCTTCCCATAGACATAAGATTGAAAATCGATTTAGAAAATCAGTCGGTGTGTCAATATGCAAACGGTTTTTATGACACACCAACAGTTTTATCTTTTTCAAAATTCATTCAATTCATAAGCTGGACTGAATCGATATCCAGTATCACAAGTTTGATCCGTTTGGATCTCATAAGTCACCTACCAAGAGCTTGTTTTATGTTGGCTCAAGCAGGATTTCCATCTTCACTGTGAATACTTAAGTATCACTCGGATAATCTAGCATAATCACAAGGATAATGCGTAGGATTCTTAATATATATATCTTGTTTTTCACATTGTGTGAATTAGAAAGCATAATTTTAAAAAGTGTCCTAATGAGATTTATGGATGATCTCTTTTGGTAAGATCAAATGGATAGTCACTGCCTTCTGGATTTTCCCAATTAATTTTTTCTGAAAGAGCCTTGTAACATTCTTCAAAATCATATTCCAACTCATCATAATTGGAACGTGTACCTTTGAGAAGTCTGAACGTTGGTCCTAACAGTGTTTCTTGAGTAAGATTGTTGATTTTCAGGCCGTTCATGATGAATACAAAGAAGTCTATTGGAGTGCTCATCAATTCATCAAAGGTCTTTGACAATTTATCAGCAGATGATGCAAGAGTCATTAACCAGCTTTGATTTTGTCCAAGTTGTGAAGTCTTGTCAGCATTCCAATCAGGATCAGTAGGTTCCTGATGTTGTGTAGGTTTGGTGAACCAATTACGTTTAGATGCAACTTTCTCCTTGGGTTCTACATCATCATTACCCAGGTTCTCCTCTTGATCTTGTGGCATGTTCGAATCTGCAACCTCAAACTCTGGTTCCTTTGATTGAACAGACTTTCCAGAAGATTTTGATTGAGACTTGGTGCCTTTGGATGAGCCAGACTGTGATTCTTTAGCTTTAGGACCTTTAGTTGGTTCTGCATCCTTGTTAGTCTTCCTCTTCAATGAATACACTTTCTCATAAGTGTCGAAGAAAGTCTTGTCGAGATCATAAGATTTTCTCAAACCTTCATAGCATTCTCTGTGTTTAGGAGCTGCCAGATATGATTCACTTTTATCCATTTTGTCGATAAGAATCTTCTTCAACTCAAATTAAGTAAGTGTTGCAGCATCCTCATATGAAGATTGTGGTTGAGATGACTCCTTAGCTAGAACAGCGTCTTTAAGTGACTCTTTAACCTTATATGAAGATTGTGGTTGAGAAGAATTCTTGGCTAGAACAACGTCTTCAAGTGACTCTTGAACCATCTTTTGGATCACCGAGGGGGCAAAGTTAGATACTTCCTCTGGCAAAATCTGTGGCAGTTGATTCTTGACTTGCTTTGTGATCCTTGCAGTGAGTGACGCTGAAAGGAAGTTCATGAATTCTTCTCTGGTTTCACTTAACCTTGTCTCTAGATGATCATCAACTAAAGCTGTCATTTGAGTGTGTAGAGGATCCTTTTTGAGTTCAACAACTTCTTTTTCTAATGCTGTGACTCTGTTGTTGAATTGGAAGACTAATGCGAAATCAGGAAGTGTAGATGAAGGATTTGTAGCATTAGTTGTTGGTGGTGGTGTGGATGTTGATTGTTATGGTGGAGGATTGAAGGATGGTAATGATTGCGGGATGACGGTGGAGAATACTGGTGAAGAATCAGATATAACCGAGACAGGTACTATAAGGAGTGCTGGTGTCTGCTGGCTTGGTACTTCATGATGGACGTGAACATCTATTGGAGAAACAATTTCTGCATCCGTATAGGGAATATCCAAAAAGTTTAAGAATTTAGCTGCCAAGTCAGATGAGTGAGAAGAGCTTGTAACTAGGACTTCAGTCTTCTGTGGAATAGTAGAAAGTGGGCCACATGATGCGTATTCTATGATTGTATGAATATCTAGATTTTCATTCTCATGTTGAACATTAGTTCATTGCAGCATCGGTACCCTCCTCTTGAACAAACTCTTTATCAGTATCAACTGGTTCATTCAGCCGTATATCCACATCATCATATAACTGACTAGTAGCATAATCCATCTCTTCATCTTCATCACCTTCTGCTTTATCAGTGATCTTTGTTTCATCTTCATCATCAGAATCGTTGAACGGGGTTTTAACAAGTTCGTCCTTCACTTCTTCTTCATCTTCTTCATCATCTTCATCTTCTTCTTGATTAGACTCTAAGCCCGATTCATTCTCATAAGTTTCGTGCTCAAAATCCGATTCATTTTCATTGTCTGATTGGGTTTTGTTATCATCACTGTCATTCTTTTGATCACTTTTCACCACTAGAGTCTTGCTCATTGTTGCTATCATCTTCATCATTTCCCCAAGATTCAGCTTCACTTTTAGATGATTCTTCTTTAGTCACATCGGGAACCCCTGGTTTAATACTAGTTCCTTCACTTGTAACCGAAGGTATGATCTTTACAGCACCAGAACCACTTGGACGAGTCTTGTGAAAGTCCCTCATACTCTTCCTTTGAACTTCTTCATACTGAGCTTCTTTAGTTAATGCCACATCAGATAGCAGCTTAATCCCTTTACCTCGAGTAACGTCCACCTTTTCCTTCTTCTTAGACAGTGGCATCTCAGGAGTTTCTTGAATAACAACACCTCTTGTTGGAGCCTTAGTAGAATTCTTTGCAGGTCTCTTTACTCTCTTTGACTTTTCCATAGGTTCTTTAGTTGAAACTGGGACAGTAATGAGCTTAGGAGAGGCTGGCTTCTTGAACTTTCATGCCTTTTTAGGAGGTGTAGCTCCTTTAGCAAAACCAAGATAAGTCTTGTAAGCTTTGGTTTCCTTCATCTCAGGACTCGTCAAAGCGTCAGGAAGTATAGCACCATAGATTTGAGTTTCTTCTTTTTTAGAGACAAATCTTAAAGTGTTTATCAGATAGTCATCCTTAGAGGTGTGCATCCCGATCTTGTTTCCCCAGGAGAGTGTCTTGTCTTAAGTAAGGAAGTAATAAATGATAACTTAGGTGAATCGAGGGTAGTACATCTTCTCTTGCTTTTTGTAGACTTTGTTGTCAATCTGGTAAATGAAGTCTTCCCAAAGTAGTTCAATATAGTCCACATTCTTCTGATGGTACATACCCTAAAGGATTTGTGCTCTGGAGAGACGAAGCTTGTCAAGACCAGTTGTCTTTCCAGATAAACTTTTGTTAATGAGAGCAGCAAAAGTTCTCTAGGGTTGATGCATCTGATTAACAACAACATCATTGAGTGAATGGATTTCCCCAGTGTAACCAAGATCTCTTAAGAAAGACACAATTTCTTCATCAGTAGGAAGTGCATCAAAGTCTTGACCCTGTACTCTAGGGCAGATCTTGAAGATGTCTCTAAAGACTTCCAGATTGAGTATGAATCTCTTCCTTTTGTCTATTTTAAATCTGTAGAAAGTGTCATGCTTGTAAACAAAATCCTAGAATTGATGCATGTAGACTTCTAGAACATCTGCAGTGATGAGAAAGGCTGAGTAGCATAGAGTGAGAGCCAGAGCATCTAGAACAACTTAAAATGTGGGCTATCTTTGGATATTTCTAGGACTGAGTCTTCTGTTGCATTTACCAATGTCAAGTCTTTTCTCCTTTGGAACAAGTTCCAGATCAAGTTTGGTTTATTGAGCAGTAATGGAAGACATGATTCTGTTAAGATTTGTCACATACAGTTCATATACAAGCAAATATATCACTGAAAGACAATGCACGACTGATTTACACAAGGAGTTATGCACACACAGATACTAGGCATGACATTAACACACATGAGACAAGGAGAAACACATAATCAAACAAGACACTAACTATAGGCAATTTATGGAAATCAAGGCAAACACTAAAGATTTCTAAGGAAAAGCTAGACCTAAATTAATCACCAAGTGATAAGTTAAGGTTTAATTATAGTTAGATTTGGTTATAAGATTAGATTACCAAGATTAGTTCTTCTAGAAAAAATCTTGTATAAATCGCCTAGTTTATGCGTATAATTCGCATGTGTTAATCCTATGTGTATAGTTCGCCTATACATGTGTGTATAGTTCGCCTATTGTTAAGCCAAGTGTATAATTCGCCTGTATAAATGTGTATAATTCGCCTGGGCTACCACTAGTGTATAATTCGCCTACATATACATGTATAGTTCGCCTACGTTATCACTAGTGTATAATTCGCCTACATATACATGTATAGTACGCATATGTTAACAACTGGTGTATAGTTTGCCTATGAAAAAGCGTATAGTTCGCCTGTTCAAATTATGCAACAACATTTTTCACCTTATCAAGCAACACTATCCATCTTAACTTGATCTCTTAGCATCTAGGAAACATTTTAACATCTTTAACTCATGAATTAACCACTTAAATCTTGACTTATGACTTGTTCGACCCACATACACACGAAAACCCAAGATATTCAAGATTTTAACATATAAGCATGTTTAAGAACACTCAAATGCATACAAACAATCATAATAGCAATTCTAATCCTAAACCTATGAACTTTTACAAGTTCTTGCCTATTTTTCAACTAGTTCAACCTCAAGAATCACTCACAACATGTGAATGCCTTATCCTCATTAGAAACTATTAGAGGTACAACATCTAGACCTCTATAGGACTAAAACCCCTTAATTAATTTAACATTTCATCCACTTTTTAGGGTGACGAAAGTTAGGCTGAAATTTAGGGTTTTTAGGGCATAAATCCAAGATTAGGTCTAATATATGGAAGTTATAACATTAGGACATGTGTACCTTAAGAGTAAAACAAAGATGGAACGAGTTCTTGAAGGTTTTTGAAATTTAACAATGGAGGTTTATGGTTTATGAGTGTGTGACGAGTGTGGGAAGACGGTAAAGGGGTGTTTATGTTTAAAACTTTTGGGTTTTGGCATAAATGCCCCCTAAGGTTTACTAGAGCATCAATTTTCCTAAATAAATTAACCTAAGGTAAAAAGTAGTTTCACTAATGGCAAAACTAGTCCCTAAAGATTAATAATCAAGAAAAATCTTATATTTTGCAATAATACCCTTAAAGAGTTAAACATATAACAAATAAAGCCTGATTCAGTTAAAATTAATTAACTCACCTTTAATTATTCACCCTTTATTGTTTAAAACCTTTTCCTTTTATCACAAACTGACATTTTGAAGAAGATATTTGACATTCTCTCCCCCTCAAACAATGCACCGTTTTCTATTTAAAGAGTAGTAGTCATTGTTTGAGTGGTCAAATGTCTTTTGAAAATGATTTTTCTGATGAATTCCTGAAGATGATTATATTATTTTTGAAAATCAACACCAATAAATAAGACTTCTTTTATTTTGACGCATAAGCGCACTGACACGTACACTTATAGAATATAGGAAGCACGGGTTGTGATGCAAAGTAATCACAAGCCTTTGCATGGTCAGAAAGTAGAGCATTCCTGAGAATAAATTCCCGTTGAGAGGCCAAGTTTTCATTTTGAAATACTTGCCTTTAAGATGATGACCGGGTTGCTATCCGAAATAATAGCAAGCCATTTTTGGCATGGTTTGAAAGCTTTTGAACTTCTGCTCGAACTTCATTTACAGACTTGTATCATTGTTAAATGACATTTCTAAGACCGTAAATGTTATCGATTTCAGAAGACATGCCATTGTAAAACTTCTTTTTGAATTTTTCTCATTTTTTAATTTTGTATTTTGTTTTTGAAAAATATATATAAAAGAAAATCTTTTTGGTTTTTCTGATTTTATAAAAAATAAAAATAAAAATCTTTTTGTGTTTTTCTGATTTTATGTATATACTTATGATACAGGATATTTGAATAGGTACCACCACTATTCATCAACTTCATCTGCCAATTGTTTCAGAGTATCCGGCGTAAAACTCCGCATTCCCAACTTGTTGATAAGAAATTCAATTCTTTCTCGTCCAAGAGCTTTAGTGAAGATGTCCGCCAGTTGATATTCCGTGTTGACAAAGTAAAGTTCGATCACACCGTTCTCAACATGCTCCTTGATGAAATGAAACCGGATGTCTATATGCTTTGATCTGGAATGTTGAACATTATTGCAGCATAAGGCAATAGCGCTTTTGTTATCTGAACGCATCCATAGGATTTGAGCACAACACCCAGATAAGGCAATATATCAGCCTCTGTACTCGATATGGCCGTGCACTTTTTCTTCTTGGACGACCCACCTAACAAGTTGTCACCTAAGAACTAGACGCTGTCCGATGTTCTAAACGTCTATTTCCAGACACCCCGCGTGGTCTGGCATTCATGCAAATTCTGTAGAGACATACCGTATCCTTCGAGTACTAGGAGACCCATGTTAATGGATTCATTTAAAGGTATCGAAAGATCCTTTTTCTTGCTTGTAAGTTGCTTTTCGGTAAGCTTTGCCTGATACCAATACCGAGCACCATAAGCAGAACTACATGGATTAGTCAGGTCTACTGGATTAAATACAATAAGGGATCCACTCAAAGCAAATGGTAAAAGTTTAGCATAAATTGTTTCCCATGTAGATCTTCATCCAGTTTACTTTTTTCTACCAAGGGTGTGTCGACAGAATCAGTAGTTAGCATACCATATTTTTAACAATTTCAGAAGCATATTTAGATTGGTTTATAAAGATGCCTCTGGGACTTTGAGAAATTTGTAATCCTAAAAAGAATGACATCTGCCCCATCATTGACATCTTGAACTTAGTGGTCATCTGATTAGCAAACTCATTACACATGGCAGTATTAGTGGATGCAAATATTATATCGTCAACATAAATTTGTACCAGTAATAAGTCATTCCTAGCTTGCCGTGTGAATAGTGTTGGATCAACTGCACCTTTGGAGAAATGTTGTGAGATTAGAAAGCTTGACATCATGTCATACCATGCACGTGGTGCTTGTTTGAGACCGTAGAGAGCCTTTTTAAGCTTCTACACATGCGATGGGTTATCTTGATCAACAAATCCTTCTGGTTGAGAAACGTAGACCTCTTCTTTGAGCTCGCCATTTAAGAAAGCCGTTTTGACGTCCATTTGGTAGATCATCATATTCTTATGAGCGGCATTTGCTATGAAGATACGGATGGCCTCTATTCTAGCAACCGGTGCAAATGATTCCTCAAAATTGATTCCCTCTTCTTTCCTGAATCCTTGAGCAACTAGTCTAGCCTTATTCTTTAGTACCCCGCCAAATTCATCCATCTTAACCTTATAAATCCATTTTAGTTTGATCAATAACACTTTATCTAGACACGGCACCAATTCCCAAACTTGTAGCCTTTCAAATTCATGAATTTCTTCTTGCATTGCATGATCTATGACGATTCGGTCATTGCTTGTTTGAAGTTTCATTGGTCTAACAAAGTTAAGGAGGCATCAAAATAAAACCACATGGCGTCAGTTTGGAGTTGCTTTCTCGTAGAGACAGAGCGAGAAGGATCGCCGATCACGTTTCCTATAAGATGATTCTTAGTCCATTTACCAAGGTGTTCAAATGGAGTGTGGGTTTGTCTCACATTCGATGATGATCCCCTTTGAAAGGAAAAGTAATACTACATGAAGAGATTCATAAAGTGGATCATCACAAAAGATTGGTGTTTTTGGTGAATCCTTCCCAAACCATAGAGAAAAAAAAATGTATGGTAGAATTGTTCTTTGTTCTTGTGTTGATAGAATACTTGCTGATGGAGCATCCTGGTCAATGGAAGTTGACACAGGAGAATCAGCTAAAACCACAGCTCTTGGTGCAGCAGCGTCTTGAACTGGAGTAACAACAATTAATGAAGGATTGAAGTATTCATTGAACATAGGTTGAAACAAGTGATCTCAATCATCTCTGTTTGGTGGAATACAAGGTTGTTGAGAAATAGTATTTGGAATGAGTCCTGAACTAGATGTTGCAGGAGTCATATAATGAAGCCCGGGTCCTGAACTGAATTGTTCAGAAGCCATTGCTGTCAGCTCATCGAATGTCAAATGAATTGTTTTTATAATTTTCTGGGTTCTTTTGTTGTAGATCTTGAATGCTTTCTTTGCGGGCGCGTAACCAACAAAAATACCATTGGCAGCTTTTGCATCTAATTTACCCAGGTCGTCATTGTTAATGGTAGGATTACAGAGTGCACCAAAGACATGAAAGAATGATAAATCCGGTTTCTTATCCTGCATAAGCTCATATGGACTTTTGTTGTATTGGCGGCGGATTATTGAATGGTTTTGGGTGTAACAGGCTGTATTGATTGCTTCGGCCCATAAAAATAATGGATCTTTAGAAAATATTAACATTGCAAGCAACTTCTACAAGAGTTCGGTTTCGACTTTTGACAACGCAATTCTGCTGAGGAGTGCGGGCAACAGATGTTTGATGCGAGATGCCAACATTTTCATAAAATTCATAAAGTGTCTGATTGACAAATTTGGTTCCATTATTTGTTCGAACATTACGGATGATGGCGTTCAAACAAACTTGGATATTTTTAATACATTTAATGATGGCCTCAGGAGCTTCATATTTTGTCCTCAAAAATCTGACCCAAGTAAATCTTGAGTAATCGTCGACAATCACTAAGATATACCTTTTCCCGTTAATACGCACCATACGCATCGGGCCACACAAATTCATATGCAAAAGATATAGCTTCACTTGGTTAGTGTCTTTAGCTTTGGGTTGATGGGAGGATTTCTTGTTTTTTCCTAGTGCACATGCTGAACACAAATGATCTTTCTGAAATTTAAGTCTTGGAATGCCTCGTGCAAGACCGTCTTTAGCTAGCTTGTTAATAGTACCAAAGTTGAGATGTGATAACTGACGATGCCATAACCAGCTCTTAGTCTTTGATGCTTTGGATAGAAGACAGATCGGAGATGTTTTAAGAATGTCATCAAGATAAATTTAATGTACAAATTTGTGTCTCGGATCCAAAAGTATATCACCAACTTCCTAAAATCTGAATAAAGCAAGTGTTTATACACCATTGCACTTCAAGATCCCCTACGCAAAATTGACCAACAGAAAACAAATTTATGTCCAAGCCCCTTAGACGTAGTAACCTTTGAGATAATAACATTTACCAGCTGATAGTCACCATACCTCATAATTCTTGCAATATGGTCGTTCCCAAATCAAACTGTACCCAAAAATTTACTAACAAAATTCATGAGCTGAGGGCGGTTCCCTGTCATATGTTTTGAACATCCAGAGTCCAGATACCAGAGAACAATCTGGACAAGCTGTCTTGACAAAAGAAGAAGACAACGGAATATCTGTAGCATTGGATCCCCAAGTAGGGTTCCGAGTGGTTAGCATTCTTAGATTCTACAATCTTAGCCTTTTTTACTCGACCTTACATTTTTAACATTTTTGGGTTTCCTGCTGTAGACTTTAAGCTTTAGTTTTTGTGTTTCAACTGAGTGGTAAGTGGTTTTCTTAGAAGGCACTACGTTAGCTGAAGTGATCCTAGTTAAAGGACATGAATTACCAAATATAGTGAAAGTTCTGCCTGTTGGTTTCCACTTAAGTCCTACTTCAATGAATACATGACACGTAGGTTTCCAAATATTTTGTTTTGTATGTTTCTTAGCAGATTTAGCACGGCTATTTACATTTTCCACAAAATCAAGAAGACACATATCATGAACACTATCAAACATAGATTTCTTACAAGTAGCACAAATAGGTTCAGAATTCGCATTTAAAGTGAATGCTTAACATCAACATCACAAATACGTTCAGCAACACGATTCTTTTTATTAACTTTCCTAGGTTAGGCTTCTACTTTATTCTTTATGTTCTTACTTGGTGTTCGCGAGATCTTATCATTCTTTTTATTGCCAGTAGGCTTTGATCCGCACTTACTAGTAGAACACTTTAATCTTGTAGAAGACAACACATGTGTGTTAGAATTTGATGTTTTTTTGACTCTACCTGTTATGTTGCTTGAGGATTTGAGAGGTTCAGCAAACCTAACTTTCTTGACCTTGTTTTTGGGTGTGACAGCAACCTTTTTTGCACTAAGATTAATCACATTAGGGCATGTATCTCGAACATATACAAGTAACTCCTGAATACGTTATGCATGCTTATAGGCAAAGTCTAACTCTTTATCTAAAGGTTGTGTTGCTTTAGCTTGTTTGACTATTTCTTGAAGAATATCAACTTGTTCTTGAGTGTACTTAAGGTAATCTATGTGAGCTTCCTTATTTTCCAATAACCTAGGAGCCAAAGGTTCTAAGTCTAGCTTGAACATTCCTGGAACAATAGTGTTGGCAGATGGTATTTGTGCATAAATATCAACAATTTCTTTTCCTTTTACTTTTTGTAAATCATTTTTTAATGACGTTATCACAAAAACCTTATCTTGATTTTGAGCTTTTAAATCCTCATTTTCTGCAGATTTTAAGTTCAGTTTATCAATTAAAGAGTCACTCTGTTCTTTATTACAAACACGTGTATTTTTGATTGAGTCAAACCGCTCTTTAAAAACCTGTTTCCCATGATTAATTTCATTACAAAGACGCTCGTTTTTCAAAAGCAATTTTGCCACACTATTCTTCAGTTCCACATTTTTGGTCTCTACGTCACAATAATCATAATTGAGCATTCTCTTCCTTGGAATTTCCTCTTCATTGATTTTATAACATCACTTTTAACCTTACAAAGGTATGTCTTTGTCTTGAAGCTGAGCTATCAAATCATTATTTTCAAAAAATTCTGGAATTTCGAGAGCATTTTGATTATCACAAGATTCATCTTTTTGAAAAATTACTTGATTAAGTTGTATTGACGACTCAATAGAAAATAACATGTCTTTCAGTTGTGAGATCTTTTAAAGATCATTAAACCGCATTTTTGTGATTTTAAAAGCTCGCATCAAGATTAAAACACTATCACAAGATCATTTCGCTTTCTTTCCATAATCACATATTTACCAATCAAAGACATAGAATTCATCACAGTTAAAAGAACATCTTGAGACATGATTTGTTGTAAGAGTCAATCATTTTCCAAAAATAATTCTTTCTTAGCAATTTCTAAACATTGTTTGTCAATTGAAAACTGTTGAGCAGCAGCATCCATTTGGTCAAAAACTGTCTGTACTTCCATTATTTCATTTAGAAGATCTCTATCAAACACATTGAAGATGTCTTTTAAAGATTGAAATGGAATAATTTCATTGTTAAAAACAGCTTTTGTATGTTCAAACCCCAATTCACCTTCTGCACGAGCATCAGGTGTTGTCCTTTTCTTCACCACAGAGTCAAACTCGGCGAGGTAGAATTTAAGCTTTTTAAGGCTTGCATTCACCAAACTCACCTTAGGTAGATCACTGGGAACTTCCACTTTGACAGGTGGTGGATTAGAAGATTCAATGGTAGGATTGGATATACGAAACCAAAAGCTGTCAGACATCTAATTCTTGTTTGGGAGAAAAACGTTCCCCAAAATCTTCAGATAGTCTATTTAATTTTTCATAACCAATAGGTTTATGAGAAATGTTTTTCTTAATAACACCTGGATCCTTTCCTTTTTTAGACATTTTTTATCGACTCTTTTCTTACAAAATCAATGTTTCCTCATCATCAATCACAGGCATAGCAACATGTTTATTAGAAATAATAATACCATCATACAAGATTGGTTTAATCCACTGAGCTTTCTTAAGGTGAAAAGGATTTTGATAACCTAGAGCTTGTATGTGTAAATTATCATAGAAGGCTTATGGCTTAGTTAACATGTGCACTGTTTGAGCAGATTGACCCACTTTAAAAAGAATATTATCAAGTTCCTTTATCTTATTTTCTAAATCAATTTTGTTTTCCAAATATTTATCTTTCTTTTCTTTGGATTCACTTTTGAAAACAGTGAATGTTTGCAATAAACATTCCTTTTCTTTGATTTGTTTAGAAAGATTTTGCTCAAGTACTCAAACTTGTTCTTTTCAGTGGCAAGCTCACTTAAAATCATATCATCCATATGAGAATCAAACATTTTTTCCCACGGACTACTTAAATCAATATTATGACGATGTTCCAAACGTTTTTGACTCGTCTTTATATATCTCTAGCTCAGCGGTTACGATTCATTATTGTCCATCCAACCACTCTCTCTCTAAAACTACATCTCTTTCCCACATTAAGTATGTTATTAGATAACATTCATCAGCTAACATTGATTTATCCTTATGACATGCTGCATTCCTTGGCCACTTAGGCTGAGTGCATTGCCTAGCCATATGTCCTTCACCTTGACAGTTGTAGCATTTAACAACCTTTGCTTGTCCGCTTGCATTGTTTCCCCCATAACTAGTAGCATTACTCTTATACCCATTGTGGAGATCGTTATAAACTCATCTAGGATCTGTAAGAACGAAAATAACAAAGTTTGTATGTTGCGCAGCGGAATAAGAACAAGAACAATGTTATTGAACAAGGTTTTACATTCATACAAGCCCCAATTCTATTTGATCAAAATAGAACGTGTTACCTAACTATAACAAGGATCAAAGACACTTTGATCTTAGGGCTAAACGATCTTAAGTGGTGAGATCGTAGGTGTTATACTTCTACATGATTAAACACCTTAAAACACACACACACGTCTATAGAAACACACACATAAACAATGTCTAGGGATCTCTTTATATAGAGAGTCTTCTAGAATCCTCCATCTTTTGTAGAATTCAATAATGTCAAATTAGTCCTTTGTGTTTCATTCTTTTGTATCATTGTTTTTGTATCATCAAATCAATAAATCCCACCACCCAGTACCAGAATAACTTTGCCCTTATCTCCCCTAAACTTGTTGCACTGTGACTCTGCCATCTTAAATAGTGGCTTGGTTTCTAGGATTAGAGGAAGTTCTAAGTCTATTGTTGGTTGAGGGGAACCTTAAGGAGGCTACAGTTGTTAGAAAAGCCATTGCTTTGTTGAGACAAGCAATTAGATCATCTCCTGGAGAGAATACAGGAACAACAAAACTTGAGTCCACAAGAGGTGACCCAGTCATAGGTTATGTTGAAACTTGAGGTTATTGATAAGCAATTTATGGAATAGATGAGGTTTGATGATTCGTTTGAGACTGATATGGATATGATAGGGGAATGGATGAATGATTGAATCAAGGCTGTGATGAATAAATAGATGAGTAATGTTGAGTGGGATGAATTGATCCATATTAAGATGGTGAAAACTGTTGTTGAAGTTAAGGATTATTGTATGAAGACCGATAATTGTTGAAGTGAGGTGGTGTCATCTGCTGATTTGCTACAAATGCAAGTGGATCTTGATTGCGTTCACGCAGAAGACGGACTTCATTTGCATGGAGTTCGTGTTGTTCAAGATATGCATGAAGCTGATCAAAGTTGGTAGTATGCAAATCCTTTACGAGCTTGACATCAGTCACAAACTTACTCCATTCTGGTGGAAGACTGTTTAAGAACTTTGTATTAACTTGAAATTGCTCTATTTTCATGTTGTAGATGTTCATATCATTAATCAGCTGAGTGAATCTCAAGTAATACTTGTGAAGTGTTTCCCCCTTGATGTGAGTAAACTTATCAAATGCATCATACAGCTTACACTCTCTCTCCTGCTTAGTCAAAGAGGTACCTTGCATCAGTAATTGAACTCTCTCCCATAAATCTTTAGCAACTCTGTGATGATTCACAAGTGAATAGATATCAGCTGGTAGACCTTGAAGAATGATATTGGTAGCTTTCATATCACAATCAGCTTGAATTTTCTCAGCAGCAGATAATTCAGCATATTTCTTTGTTCTGATCACTCCATTCTCTTCAACAGTAGGCCAAATGAGTGGACCATTTTCAACTGATTCAAGTATCATTCTTCCATGCTCTCTATTTTGCATGTAAAGTTCCATTCGACTTTTCCAAGAATCATACAAGTCCTTGTCCAACATAGGTGGACGATTGTCAGCACCGGAGAGTATCATGTACTTAGCAAGAGTATTCTTTTGTCCAAGTAGAATAATTGAATCCATTTTAATGTGATAAGATAAAAGATGATCGTACAGTGATTGGAGGTTGTTGTGCTAAAGTGAGGTTTGATTAATGAAATTGAGTCTTTGGAATACACGGGATTTTACAATTCTTGATAAAACCGGGAAATCAGGTTTTCACGGGATTTTACAAATCAAAGAACAACCGTATAATTCTCCTAATGAAAGTGTATAGTTATCCCAAGTAAAGCGTCTAAATCACCCAAGCAGATTATGTATAAATTGACTTAAGGAACAACGTATAAATCTCCTTTGGAAACTACGTATAAATCGCCCTTAGCAAACTGCGTATAAATCGCCTGAAGGGATTCACGTATAAATCGCCTTAACAAAAAAACAACGTATAAATCGCCTTAAGAAAAAAACAACGTTTAAATCGCCTTAGGAAAAAGCATGTATAATTCGCTTGAAGAAACGTATAAATCGCCTGAACAGAAACTCGTATACTTCGCCTATGGGAAAACGTATAAATCGCCTATGTAATAGACACGTATACTTCGCGTGACCAAAAACTTGTATACTTCGCCTATATGTATAGTTCGCCTAATACACTTCGAAACTCAAAAATAAAAAATCTTAAAAAGACTTACTTTTTGACGTTTTTACTCGATTTTTCTTGTGCTTCTTACCTATCTAAGACTATTAGAACCTTAAAAAAAAACTTTAACGTTTTTGACACGAAAAATTTGAAATCAAGATTCTTGGTACAAACCCCTTTTTCTAACCAAAAAGGCTCAAAAGATGAAGTTTTTGATGATTTTTCAAAGATTTTGTTATACTTCTAGCCTAAACAAAGATAAATAAGGAAGAAATTTTAAAGCTTTATGGTTTTTAAACCCTTAAAAAGTGAAAACTTTTTGAATGGATCGAACCAAAATAACAAGCAAAAAGAGTAGAAAAACGCACACAAAACCTTCACAAACACCCCATGGCTCTTGATACCAATTATATAATATCTTAACATATATTGTATGGAATTCGTTTAGAGTTTTAGAGAGAGAAAGAGGTGGTTGGTTGAACACTTAGAGAGAGAAACAAAGTAGAGAATATTAGGTTAAGTGTGTGTGAGAAAATGAACAACCAACACCCTCTCCATGTGTGGAGAGGGTATAAATACTCTAAGCTATAACTGGCCATGGGCTTGGTAATGGACTTTTCATGTGACTTTGGCCCAGTTAGCTTACCAACATTACATATTCGACTTACTACGAGCTATGACTAACTATATTGAAAGTGACCGATACTTTTCGTATTCCTAACATCCTAACATGAGAAATTTTTCAAAAATAAATTGGGGTTTTATACATGTTGAAATTTTTTCCAAGCACACAATTATGCAAGTCCTACATCTACAGGAAGCATAATAGTTATAAATTGTATAATCCTAGTCTTAATTGTAGGTTAACACTTGAAAATTTAAAAAGCCCCAATTTTTAATTTTGTGTTCAATAAATTCTTGACGCAGATTAAGAAGGAAAATGATGAAATTACTTACAATCGTTGATGTGTATGATGTTATAGATGATAATCATTGTTGATTGCACCTTCAATTGAAGTTTTAATGGAGTAATTTGAGTTTTGCTGTGATTTGTGTTCGTTCGTCGCTTGCAAGGAAGAAGAGGGGGTGTTTGTTTTATGATTTTTTTTAAAAATAGGACGAGTATTACATACCTGTTGCCGATGGTCTCGGATATATGGGGGACCATCCAAATTAAATCTAGGGTTAACGACATTTAAGGGGGCCATCTCCAGATGACGGTTTTTAGGCTTGATTTTTGATGAATTTTTCAAAAGGAGTGACATTTTAATTTGCATTTCGCTAATTAAAAATACTTAAAATACTTCGAATGAAGTAATTAAGTTGTCATGACGCATGGAAAAGAACATATACTAGAATCGAGACTAGTAGAAAAGAAGATAAATATTTACGGAATGTGTTCCATCATTCCTAAACCTAGACGAAGATAATCGAATGATTCTCGCTTGAGGGGTTTGGTAGTCAGCAATATTATCTTCAGATGAAACTTTTTCGATGGAGATGTTTCCTTTTTGAAATTGTCCCGAAGGAAATGATGACGTATTTCGATGTGTTTCATCCATGAGTGTTGCACAGGGTTTTTGCTTAAGTCAACAGGCCTTTGTTGTCGCACATAATCGGAATGTCATCAAGTATAATGTCGTAGTCGATAAGATCTCGTTTCATCCATAGTGCTTGTTGACATGCCTTTTCGGCGCTTACATATTCGGCTTCGGTCATGGATATAGCAAGAGCGATTTGTTTTTTCGAGAACCATGATGTTAGATAAGATCGTACAAATACCGCTAGTGCTTTTTCGACCCACATAATCTCCTGCATGATCAGAGTTGGCATATACTACGGTTTCTATATTGGTCCCCTTAGGATACCATAATCCTAAATGCGTAGTGCCTTTAATGTATCAGATTATATGCTTAATTGCTTAAAGATGAGAGGTTTTGGGATCCTCTTGGAAGCGTGCACAAAGGCAGACACTAAACATGATATCGGGCCTACTTACCGTTAGGTATAATAAACTACCTATCATGCCCCTATACTTAGTTCTATCCACGGACTCACATTCTTCATCTTTCATGAGGTTTGTATTAGAGGACATGGGTGTTTTCATTTGTTTAGAATCTTCTAAGCCAAATTCCTTAAGCATTTGTTTAATATACATAGATTGATTAAAGAAAATGTCGTCTTCTAATTGTTTTATTTGTAATCTAAGGAAGAAGTTTAGTTCACCCATCATGCTCATTTCAAACTCATCGTGCATGATTTTGGCAAAGTCATCACACAACTCTTCACAAGTTGAACCGAATATAACGTCGTTGACATATATTTGAACAATGATGAGATTTGAACCTTTCTTCTTTGTAAAAAGTGTGTTGTCTACCATTCCCATGTTATATTCATGTTTAATAAGAAAAGCTTTAAATCTATCATACCAAGCTTTAGGAGCTTGTTTAAGACCATATAAAACCATTTAGGGATGCACTTTTTACGTCCATTTGGAATAATTTAAAATCTAAGGCACAAACATAAGCTAATAAATTCCTAATAGACTCTAATATAGCTACAGGAGAGTAAGTCTCGTCATAATTAATTCCTTCTTATTGATTATAGCCTTGTGCTACTAGGCTAGCCTTATTCTGAGACATGATGCCATTTTCGTCAAGCTTATTTCTAAATACCCACTTAGTTCATATAATTGTCATATACTTAGGATGTGATACTAACTCCTAAACATCATTTGCAATGAATTGATTCAATTCTTCTTGCATTGAAATTATCAAACTATCGTCTTTCAAGGCATCACTTATATTCTTAGGTTCTATAGTAGATATAAAACAAAAGAAATTACTTTGGTTTTGGGCTTGGGACCTAAGAGTTATTTAGTTAAGGTTTCCTATGACGTTGTCTAACGGATGACTCTTAGATTCCTTAATATTGAAAATTTTGTCAATTTCTAGAGTTTCATCCACAATGTCATTTTCTAAGTTTTTCTTTTCGGTAACCATTAATTGTTTCTTCTTCATCAAAATCGTCATCCACCAAGGGTGAGGTTTTAGATAGGGGAGGAGTTTCATCAAATGTCACGTTGAGTGATTCTTCAATTATCATGGTGTGCTTGTTTTGGATGATGTAGGCTTTACTATTTCAGGAGTATCCTATGAAGACACCTTCGTATGACTTTGGGTTAAACTTTATGAGGTAGTCTTTTGTGTTTAAAATGAAGCATTTGCTTCCAAACACTTTAAAGTAATAAAGAGTAGAATTCCTACCTCTCAAGAGTTCATATGGTGTTTTTCCTACGATGGATCTAATTAGGATTCGGTTAAGTATGTAGGTTGAGGTATCTACGGCGTTACACCAAAAATTTTGTGGTAACGATCATTCATTTAACATCGTTCTACTCATTTCTTATAGAGTCCTATTTTTCCTTTCTACCACCCTATTTGATTGTGGAGTGCATGGAGCCGAGAAGTTATGTGTAACACCATTGGCATTACAAAACTCTCCAAATTACACTTCATGATCAAATTCCCTACCGTGGTCTGTCCTAATTGAAACTATTGGACATCCTAGTTGATTTTGTATTTTCTTACTAAAGATTTCAAATTGCTTGAAAGCTTCGGTTGTGCTTTTAACAAATCTTGTCCATGTATACCTAGAATAGTCGTCTACTATTATTAAGGTGTAGAGGTTTCCTCCGTAACTCCATAGGGAGGATGGACCAAAAAGATCCATGTGTAGAAGTTCTAAGCATCTAGTCTTTGAGACCATATTCTTAGCTTTGTGACTAGCGTGAGCTTGTTTTATAATTTTGCAAGAATCATAAAAGTGTTGATCAAACTTAAGTTTAGGTAAATTTCTAACTAGTTCCTTAGATGCTAACAATTGAATTAAACGCATATTTGTGTGACCTAATCTCCTATGCCACAAAGTGGAGTTTTCATCAATCGCTGTAAGACATATTTTTTCTTTCAGCTTATTTCCTAATTTTATCACATATAAGCCGCTTTTCCTAATACCTCTACCTATGACCTTACCATCTTTAGTTATTTCACTATCATGTTCAAAAAATATTACCTTACACTTATTATCACAATTTGACTAACACATAGCAAATTAAATCCTAAATTATCTACATGTTCAACGTTAGCAATATTTAGGGAGTCATGAGAAATCGTACCTTTGCCAATGATGTTACCGCTTAGATTACTACCAAAAATGACGTTACCTCTATTATATGCCTTGTATATGGAGAAAATCTTTCGGTTGCCCGTCATGTGTTTAGTGCATCCGCTATCTTGGATCCACTCGTCGGGCTCCAAATTAATTCCAAGGCATATCTCACTAGATGCTTGAGCCATGAGACACGTTTTGTATTTAGCCTTTTCATCATCTTCCTCACCGCTATCACTTTAAGAACCTCCAATAAATAACCTTTGGTTGTTGTCTCTCGGTGGTTTCAAAAATTCTTCGATAAGATGATTTGGGTCTCTGCATCTAAAACACTTCCTATCACTTTTGCCGTTCTTGTCATCTCGGGTTCTTTGGAATGTCTTTTTTTTCATTCTGTTGTTGTCTTACGAACCTACCTCTTCTCTTAAAGAACTTTTGAAGTCTCTAACCGTCATGACGTATTCTTCGTATTTGCTTTTGAAATTTAAACTTTCTTCATCACTAGATTCCTTTTTAGCCTTTAAGGCAAGAGATCTCCTTTCTCCTTTACCTTTGACTATTTTAGAATCTTTCTTGATGATCAATTCGTGAACTTTTAGGTTCCCGATGAGTTCATCAAGTGATAGTGATGTCAAGTCTTTTGACTCTTCGATCGTCGTGACCTTTGCTCTCCATTTAAGATGTAGAGACCTAAGAAACTTCCTAACATAGTTCTTGCTAGAGTAACCTTCATCAAGAGCTTTTAAACTAGTAATAATAGTATTAAACCTAGCAAAAGCACTATCTATAGACTCGTCTTAAGAAATGATGAATCGTTCTTATTATTGCACCAAAAGGTCGATCTTGTTGTCTTTGACTTGACTATTACCTTGATGGGTGATTAACAAGGTTTTCCAAAATTCTTTTGCCGTATTATACATAAAATTCTTTCGTATTCTTTTCTAGGCAAAGCATTGTAAATAACCATTTTAGCTTCGTTATTTTTTGTAAGTCTCTTTTAAACTCCTCATTTTGTTTTTCAAATGGAACAACCTCATCTAGTTTGGTTTCCGGATTATTTTGAATAGGCGGTAAATCACCCTCAGTAATAATATGCCAAAGATCAAGATCTTTTAATTTCAAATAAGTTTCGAATCTATTTTTCCAATAAATAAAACCGTCGCTTTTAAAAAGTGGTGGTCTTTGCATAGATTGCCCTTCTAAATATTTATCAGAATACATTAATTGATTCAAGCTTTAAAATACAATATATTTTAAAACAACCTTTGGTTACCTGTCTCCTGATAATACCAAAGTGGTAATCCTAGAAAGGGGAGAGTGGGGGGGGGGGGGGGGGGGGGGGGTGGGGTAAATTAATACCTTTCACCGTTAATTACCGTTTTAAAAGTTTGCTTATAAAAATTCTTGATTCATGTTTATGTGAGATCAATCAACAATATATGTATGAACAATACACAAGTATCAACAATATAAATAATAGCTACGAAATATAAAAGAAAATATAAGAGTAAAGAGATAGAACAATCAAACCACAACACCAAGAATTGTAGTGGTTCAACTATGAAGCTCTTTTTCGCCCTACTCCACTCCTCGAGTATTTGACTTGAGATTTCACTATGTCAACAAGCTTCCTTTAGGTAGAGAAAATCCTTACACGTCGCTTATACCAATTTCCGACACTAAGCTAAATGTGGAGTCATAATCTTAGCTTGAACCAATCTACCACTTCACAAATGTATTTTAAGGCCTAAAGTACTAACCAACACACATACAACACTTTCGGACTTATACACTACCTGGATCTACACAACTACATAAGAATGAAAATAAAGAGATCAAACCTAGAAGAAGATTGGATAGAAACACTAATCTACAACACTTTGTTTCTTGAGAAATACGAGTGTTCTTCTCTTGCACTTGAGGAAAGAAAGAATGGATCACTTGTTAAACAAGATTAAACAAGTTTATGATCAAAGATTAAAGAGATATAGAGAGATGTAGAGAGAGATTTAGAATAGAGAAAACTGTATGCAAAAGGTTTGAAAATAGCTGGCAACAGTCCAATATTGATAGGCAAGAGAGAGGAGCGTCTCTACTATAGACGGTCCCTAAAATGTAGGATGGTCCTAGATATATCAAGGACCGTTCTACCTATCTGGGGACCGTCTAGGTAGACGCTCCATTTCTTGTCTTTTAGTGGGGAAATATTTTTCTGGTGGAGTTAGGATCCTTTTAGGGGGAAAACCAGATTTAATTTATATATTTAAATAAAACATTACTTTTAATTACAAAAATATTTTGTATAATTTATTTTTATAAAAAGATTTTGTTACATTTGTAAAAATGTTACGTTTAAGACAAGAAGTTATATCTTTGATCACTAAAAAAAGTTTAATGATTTGTTTGTACATACCTTAAGTGATTTACGTCGAAATAAAATTTACGACTAATAACGTGTATACGTTTATTTGTATCGAAGAACGTTTTTACATTTTGTCATCTTCAAAACGTAGAGAGATCGAAAAATATAAATAATGTTTTTAGACATTATTTGTATTAACATTGCCCAAAGGCTTTACATGGACAATTCAAAAGACGTGATCATAAATACCCAACTCTTATGTTAGAAGCCGTTGCGGATCAATAATTATATATTTGGCATGCATATTTGGGGGTTCTAGGGGCAAATAATGACTTTAATGTGTTATATGGTTCCCTGTTATCTGATGATGTTCTTGTCGATAGAGCTCTAGAAGCTCCATTTGTAGTGAACTGAAGAACATACAAGAAAGGTTACTATTTAGCCAACGGTATATATCTAACATGGTCTACGTTTGTCAAATCATATTCTATTGCAAGGGAGGAAAAAACCTTGAAGTTTAAAAGAGTTCAAGAAAGTTCAAGAAAAGATATTGAACGAGCTTTCGGAGTCCTACAAGGTCGTTGGGGAATTATACGATAACCCGGACGCACTTTCCAAATCAACGCGTTGAAAAGAATCATGTATTGTTGTATAATATTACATAACATGATATTGCAATCGGAAAAATTCGAATTGTCAAATTTTAGAGATATGTTCGTTAATCCACAGCCGAACATACAACGAACTTGGACAATTATGCAATATGAAACCAGTATACATGCAATAGTGTATAGAATTCTGACATAAAATCATATGATATCAAAGCATTTAACCCAATCAACAATCCATAGTATTCCACGCGCATATTGTCCTCCGAACCTATCGCCTACCAGCTAGAGCTAACCATAGGTCGGCAAAGTTATCCTTGCATAGCGGTTTACATAGAACTCATGCACAAAATGATTTGTTCCACAGAACTTGTTCCAATAGTCCTCATGTCATTCACATAACATTCATAATCACATAGCATTGTCCAAAAGAAATAGAGATTTTGCACAAATGAAAAGCATTGAAAAAGCATTTGAGTATCATTTTCCCATAACGGAAAAGTGTTTTAAAGGTAGGGCTACGAGAACTCACCTTAACCAAGATAACAAGTAGCAGAGAATATGATAGTTAAACAATGATGCATAACGGCTTCCAGACACGACCCATTAATTTGACTGATTTAGAACATGCTTGAAATGGGTATTTGGATTTGATGCATAGGGGTTTTGAAAATGTTTCCGTATTACTGGTTTTAGTGGTATTGGTTGGTTAGTGGTTGGTGATTTAGACTTGAAAAAGATATACCAAGTATTTACACTTATACTATTTAAGAAAATAGATAAGTAAAATAACAATGCTCACATAATAGATATTTATGAGTATTCTTCTAGTATCATCCGGTAACCTCCAGTTTTCTAGTTTGAATTGTACGAATTATAAGAAATAACATGTTTTAGTTACATCAAATCATCCTTAGAAGTTTTATAATTTATAAAGTTATAAACTATATTTTTCGTCTTTTAGTCAATTTATTAAAATAGTAATATTTTCTTATTTTGTCTTTTTGTCAGGTTTTTAAGAAAGTAGAAATTTCATAAAATATTCTAAGTATATCATTTTTATAAAATTTTGGCATGACCTGTTCGTTTATAAAACGTTTTCAAGGTTTCAAACCTCATTTTCCACATTTTTCTCTAAAACAATACAATCTCGACAAAATGACCAAAATTTACATTTCACAACAATTATTAAAAACACATTACCCAACGGCTATCCAACATATATATAAGTATGTATTACTTTCAAATGTTCATTTAAACATGTAAAAGACTAGATTTTCACTCATTGGGCCTTAAGGCCCGATAGTAGTCCAATATGTCGTTACTAGTTATAAAGCCTGATTTAGGCCCAATACTAAAGCCTATTTACAAATATAAGTTAGATGAATAAGTCACAACACAAGCTAATGCTCACGAACCAAGACCAATCCTTGATTTGGCTTAGCTTATTGGGTCGTGGCCCTTTAAGCCCAAAATAAGCTATTCGGAGCTTATTTTTAAGCCGTTAAGCTACGCGAGTCCTTCAATACCAAAATAAGCTCTAACCAAAAGCTATAAAAATAAACTGGACCACAATAAGGTTCACAATAGACCACGGCCTATTGGGTCGTGAGCCTCATAAGTTCAAAACAAGCATGTTTAGCTTATTAATAAGATATTAAGATACGTAGTTCATTTAGATATCAAAATAGGCTATCAAAATAAGCTATAAAAATATGACAAAAGAAGTAAATAATCAAAAACACTTCCTTTTTGATCCTTGTTATTTTCGAATCATATAAGCCCAAAATAAGCTTACTAAAGCTTATCAATAAACCAAATAAGCTATAATCTATAATAAGGAAATAAAGTCTCTTCACCAATGCAACCACTATATTAAAATGACCAACCTTTGTTTCCCTTTTTCTTTGTGTTAAAAATCGAACGCACCTTATGTGGTGTTTCATATGTTTTTCGTGTTTGATCTTTAGAAAACGAACCATACAACTAACATCTATGCATCATTTTATATTTAAAAGTACAAGTTAAATTAAAATTTGAAGAGTTACAAAAGAGGATTTTGAAGACGAGATCGACACGTAACCAAACAATCCAAACGTTGTTTTTCCTTTAACCAAACCTTTTAAAATCAACCCAATACGCTTAAACCTTCCTTATTTCGATCAAAGATGGAAAACAAATGTGTTTGTATGTGTTGAGGTCAGACGAACACAAGAAAAAAGAGAGGAGAGAAAAACATTTTGTGTGTGTTTTATGTGTTTGAAATAAAGAGAATGGTCTATATATGCATGCACCTTAAGACAATGGCCCTAAAATCATGCCTTGTTTTCCCTTAAGGATTTCGAAACCGGTTGGTATCCTAGGGGCATTCTAGGTGCCTTCCGTCACTTGTCGGGTTTACTAATGCTCTTAAATCATGATTTAAAATGTGACCCGAAGATTTCTAGTATTTTTATTGGATTTAAAAATACTTTTACATGAACATAGAATATTCACATGACATGTTTTATAGTTAATTTGCCTTAGGTTTTGTATTGACAATTTTGGACGTGCCAAAACGCATTGTTTGACATTTTAAGCCGTTTGCGAGACAACCTCCCATATAGTGATCAAATAAGATTGTAAAACTCTAAAAAGGTTTAATATATGAAATAAAAGATTTATTGACCAATCAAAATGTAGATTGACTACCGTCAACACGGTAACTGTTCTGACGGAAACAGTAAAAGTCAAAAAGTCAAAGGACTAAAATTGCACATTATGAAACTAGAAAATCCGCAAGGGTTACATTCTACCCCCTTAAAGAAATTTCGCCCCGAAATTTAACTAGTGCTAGAGCTAAAGAGATATGGGTATTTGAGTTTAATCTGATCCTCACGTTCCCAAGTATATTCAGGACCTCGTTTCGAATTCCATCGAACCTTGACGATGGAAATTCTACTCTGCTTCAGCTTCTTAAATTCACGCTCTAAGATTTCTATAAGCTCTTCCACAAATTTCAATATAACATCAACTTGGATTTCCTCTAAAGGCACATGTAGTGTTGGGTCAGCTAAAAATTTCTTAAGGTTCGACACGTGAAACATGTCATGAACACCATTTAGCTCTTGAGGTAGTCTTAGTCTATAGGCCACTGGACCGATCCTCTCAGTGATCTTAAATGGTCTAACAAACCTAGGTGTTAACTTGCCTTTTTTCCCAAAGCGTGCAACACCTTTCCAAGGTGACACTTTGAGTAGGACATGATCACCTACACCGAATTCTATAGGTTTCCTTCTCTTATCTGCATAGCTTTTTTGACGATCACATGCAGTCTTAAGCCTATCCTTGATCTGTGAGATTTTCTTAGTGGTTTCTTGTACTATCTTAGGCCCTATCAATTGTCCTTCTCCAACTTCTGTCCTCAGGATTGGTAAACGACACTTTCTCCCATAAAATGCTTCAAATGGTGCACATCTCACACTAGAATGGTAACTATTGTTGTAAGAGAATTCAAATAATGGAAGATGAACGTCCCAACTTCCTCCGAAGTCCATAACGCATGCTTTGAGCATGTCTTCTAAAGTTTGAATGGTACGCTCGCTTTGACCATCAGTCTGTGGATGGTAAGCCATAATCATGTCTAGTTGGGTTCCTAGTGCTTCTTGCATTGACTGCCAAAACCTTGACGTAAAGCGACTATCATGGTCAGATATGATTGAAATTGTCACTCCATGCCTTGCAATGATTTCTTTAAGGTAGAGTCTAGCTAACCTATCCATCTTAAAGTCCTCACAAATGGGTAGAAAATGAGCCGACTTAGTCAACCTGTCCACGATGACCTAGATTGCATCGTGCCTATTTCCATTTCTTGGCAACTTAGTGATAAAGTTCATTGCTATTCTCTCCCATTTCCATTCTGGGATCTTAGGTTTCTGTAGTAAGCCGGATGGCCTCTGATGTTTAGCTTTGATCTTAGAACAAGTCAAACACTTGCTAACATATAGGGCTATATATTTCTTTATTCATGGCCACCAATACATGTCCCAAAGGTCATAGTACATCTTATATGCTCCTAGGTGTACTGAGTACTTTGACTTATGATCTTAATCCATTATCAGGGTTCTTACATCTCCCGTCAAAGGGACCCAGATTCGATCTAGATAATACAATGCTTCATCACTCCTATGCTCCATCTGATTGTCTAGCCCTCGCAGCATTTCTAATGGTGCATTGACAGCCCCAGATACTTCATTTTGAGCAGCTAGTATCTTATCCTTAATACTCGACTGAATGGTCATATTCATAGCTCAAACTCTCCTAGGCTTGAATCTCTCCTTTTTACTTAGTGCATCAGCTACTACGTTTTCCTTACTTGGATGATAGCGAATCTCGTAGTCATAGTCACTTAAAAGTTCTATCCAGCGACGTTAACGCATATTCAGCTCTTTTTTATTGAAGATATGCTGGAGACTCTTGTGATCGGTGTAAATGACACTCTTTGTCTCGTACAAGTAATGTCTCTAGATCTTAAGGGTGGTGTAATTCTTCTCGTGATTTTTCAACTGTCGAGAGGCATATGCTATCACCTTACCTCTCTGCATTAGTACAAAACCTAGTTCTAAACCTAACGCATCACAGTATATTATGAAATCTTCTGGTCCATCAAGGAGTGCTAGAACAGGTGCATTATAGAGCTTATCCTTCAAGGTCTGAAATGCCCTCTCTTGTTCCTCTCCCCAAACGTATTCCTTGTGCTTTTGTGTTAAAATGGTTAGGGGTTTGGATGACTTGGAGAAATTTTCTATGAATCGGCAGTAGTATCCTGCTAATCCTAAGAATGAACGAACCTCTGAGGGAGTTTTAAGGGCTTCCCAATTCTTAACAGCTTCAATCTTGCTGGAGTCTACATGTAGGCCATCACCGTTAATCACATGCCCAAGGAACTGCACTTCTTGCAACCAGAATTCACATAGAGAATTTTGTGTACTTTTTCTCCTTCTTGAGCAGTTCCAAGATTAACCCAATGTGCATCTCATGTTCTTCCTTAGTCCTAGAGTAGATCAGGATGTCATCTATGAATACTAAACTTGTCTAGGTATGGTCTGCATACTCAGTTCATTAAATCCATGAATACTGTTGGTGCATTTGTCAGACCAAAGGGCATTACTGTCAACTCAAAATGTCTGTATCGAGTTCTAAATGCGGTCTTTGGAAAGTCGTCCTCTTGCAGTCTTAGCTGATGGTATCCGGACCGAAGATCAATCTTAGAGAAATACTATGATCCTTACAGCTGATCGAATAGGACGTCTATTCTAGGGAGGGGATAACGGTTCTTGATGGTCAACTTATTCAATTCTCTATAATCGATACACATCCTAAAGGAACCATCCTTTTTCTTGACAAATAATACTCGCGCTCCCCATGGCAATGAACTTGGTCAAATGAAACCCTTGTCTTGGAGCTCTCTGAGTTGACTTGACAACTCATCCATTTTAGAGGGTGCCAAACGATAAAGATACTTTGTGACATGCATTGCTCCAGGGATTAAGTCTAAATGAAATTCAATTTCTCAGGAAGGGGGTAATCCTAATAGGTTGTTAGGAAATACCTCAAGAAAGTTTCTAACGACAACCATGTCCTTTAGTTTCTGCTCCTTGACTTTTGCACTCTTAGAATGTCCCACATTCTCTTTTGGCTTTTCTCCTAAGACTCTAAGTATTTTGCCATTTGGTAGTGGAATCCTAACTACCTTCTCATGGCAAACGATCTCGGCCTTGAGCCTGGACAATTAATCCATCCCTACGATTACATCAAAACTTCTGTGTCAGAACGGTATCAAGTCGATATCAAAGATATGACCTTCTATCTCTAGTTTGCAACCTTGAATAACCTTATTAATCTCTACTAGTTGACCACTAGCTATTTCGATCTCATAGCTAAAACCTAAGTTACTGGGCTCTAAGTCTAACAGAGGTATGAACGTAGAGGAAACAAATCTATAATTAGCACCAGAATCGAATAGAGTCGTGGCATAGTGATTGTTTAAAGTGAATGTACCCGTCACTATGTTTGGGTCCTGGCGAGCCTCCTTTGCTCCCATCACAAAAGCCCTTCCACATGCCTGGTTACCATTGTTCCCACAACCTTGACCTACCTCGATAGCCATCACTTAATTTGGACAGTTTCCTCCTGGTCTTGGGGCTCGGTTCAACCTAAGACATGCTGCCTTATAATGGTTAGTACCACCATATTCAAAACATGTCCTACGAGCAGCAGTCGGGTTTCTAGCATTCAGGGGATTCACTATCCTAGGCCCACCCTACAATCCTTGGCAATGTGCCCAAATCGGTTGCAGCTTGTACACAAACGACAAGGTACCTCAGGTTGATGGTGATAGTTATAGTTTGGGCATTTAGGTGCGGTACTAGTGTACTCATTCCTAACAGGGTTTGTGGTTGTAGCAAATGCCCTTCTAGTCTTAGAACTCTTGTTATCATTCCTAACATTTCCATCCCTACTCGGCTCTCCATTATTCCCTCTCTTCTCAGTAACCTTATTCAACGCTCCATTCCTAATTGCCTCATCGGTTAACATTCTAGCTTTTAGTATAGCACTTTGAATTGTTGTTGGCTCCGTTACTACCACCAACGCATAGATCTGTAGAGCAAGGCCATAGATGTACCTCTCAATTCTCTTGTTCTTAGGGGTAACCAAATGAGGGACTAGCCTAGCAAGCTTATGGAATTGATCAGTGTACGTGGCATGGCCAGCTCCGACCATGATGTGACTCCAAAACTCAGTTTCTAGCTTTTGGATCTCATTATTTAGACATAACTCCTCTTTTGTCAAAGTCTTAAAGTCTTCCTAGGTCATGCCAACTGCGGCTTCTCGATCTCTAGTCTGAACCTGGGAGTTCCACCAGGTTAGTGCGTTACCGATAAAAGAACCGGCAGTGTACTTAACCTTCTGGTTCTCTTCACACCCACTCATATCTTGGACTGATTCTATTTTCTCAATCCAGCGAGTATAGACTATCGCACCCCCTTTCCATCATAATACTTTGGGTTACAAGCCATGAACTCCTTGTATGAACAACCACCTCGACCATTGTTCATAGTCCTAACATTACCCTGGTTGTTGTCATTGATGACATTGTCGTCTTGGTTCCTATTGTTCCCTTGGTTGTTAACGTGGTTTCCTACCTGTGCTATAATAGTGGGTAGTAGGTTTTGCAGCTACTGAGCGATGAGAGTAGCAAAGTCATGGACTCCACCACCACCTCCATTCGCTCTGTTACCTTGACTACTTCCTTGACTATCCTGATCACTTTCTTGGCCATCTCAACCACCTCCTTGGCTACCTCGG
Source organism: Tanacetum coccineum (assembly GCA_026074375.1). Lineage (NCBI taxonomy): Eukaryota > Viridiplantae > Streptophyta > Magnoliopsida > Asterales > Asteraceae > Tanacetum > Tanacetum coccineum. Next base: position 19,460 of record BQNB010028132.1, on the reverse strand, counting down.
TCACTTTCTTGGCCACCTCTACCACCTCCTTGGCTACCTCAGCCACTTCCTACTTGATCTCCAAACCTCTCACTTTCTCGACGATCCTGTTCACTTGTCCCTCCACCTCGTCTTGCAGCAGTGCATCGACCAGCATTGCGAGTTGTCATTGTTGAAACCATTATCTATACGAAGGAGGATACAAGTAATCATTAGGTCGGTGAGGAATTTCGCATAATGACGGTCCTAATATGATATGGCTCGAATGACGGTCCTAGTATGCTATAACTCGAATAACGGTCCTATGGTGCCAATCACCATTTCGAGTGAGCGGGATAACTAAGTCCGCGTGGGTTGTGATGCACTCATAATTATATTGGCCACCGTATTTATAGATGCGTCCTTTCCTAGTTGTACTCAGTGTCTAGCCCACATAGCCCTGTATTTGATCTAACTAATACGATAGACTATAGATGATGCGTATTTTCTTTTAAAATATATTTTTATCAAGTTTTAAATTTATAAAACTCGATTCACCTTACAAACGCACTAACGGGCAGAGAACCCGATCATGGGTAGTATAGAATGGTAAATCCAAGGTCGTCCCAAGAGCTAAGTTGTAATTAGTTTTAATTTGAAGTGTCACGTTTAGAAAATGGTTTTTGATTTTAATTGAAAGAAATAGAAAAACAATAAAATAAATAACTGAAATTAAAAGGATAGGAGATATCAAAAGATTTTCCTCTACGTTATGAATTTACTATTGTTATGAAAACATTTTCCTGTGCAATGTTAAACTATGGTTTCATTACTGGTTTCTAAGGTCGATAGACTTGAATGTGCATATACAGTCTATCCTATACTCCCTGCGATTTCGAATTAGTCCTGAATCATCTGGGAGGTAGGTTATCCAGGTTGCACTGATTAATCCCAACTATTCCCAAAACATATCTAATAATCTATAAAGATTATTAACCCCCTCTGATAGAGTTTCTGTGCTTTTTAAGTATTGAGTGATATGTGCGGTGGCCGATCAGTTCTTACACCAGGTAAGGAGTTAGTGATCCTCCCTAGTACCTATTGGATCCCATCATGACAAGATAATATATTAATGGGGCAAGCTAGGTCCAAACCACCCATACTACCCAAACCTAGGGTTACACGATAGTCAAGGAATATCTAACGAACCCATAATCTAACAGGAAACAATCATAACAAAAGTAAATTCATAACTAGGCTAGCACTTTAAGTTCTTAGCCACTCATGGTAACAGAACAGTAAGAGACAGAAGAAACCATATATTGAAAACTCATAATTCTTACAGTATTCATATTTTGAACGATTAAATACAAAAAGTAAGTAAAGTGTGATCTCCCTTGGACTCCAGGTGGAATTCTTCAAAGGTTGGAAGCCTTTATCGCCTCTCCAATTGGCTGTGGAGGAAGTGATGTCGGAATAGCTTGAATGAGACCTCTATTTATAGATATCGAACCTGTTACAGCGTAACCAATAAAAGTGTTATGCCGTAACCAACTTACACGACATTCTATAATTAAGCAGCTGCTGCGGCGTAACCAGATATGGTGTTACGCCATAACCTTCATATAACTTCCATATGTACGTGATCTTCATTCCATATTTGTGGATCTTCATGGTTAAGGCGTAACTGGATAAGGTGTTACACCGTAACTATAACTTTGACGAGATTTCCTTCCAAATATAGGATTACGGCGTAACTAGATATGGTGTTACGCCATAAAGTCTTCCTTGATCTTTGTACTTGCTTAATTTATGTTACGGCGTAACCATTTTTGGTGTTGCGCCATAACATTCTTTAGGATTTACACTTTAAGTATTTTTTTTCCTTTGTTTCTTGTCACTTTCCTGTATTTCACCTGAAAACTACAAAACAATAGAAAATATCTCGTTTTCGAGTGTTAGTGAAACATTTGCAGGTATTTTAGGGGGTATTTTGCCACCAAAAAGTATTAAATATTTGATGTTATCAAATATCCCCCCACTTGACTTATACTATGCCCTCAAGTAGAACCTCGTTTTAAAAACATTATCATAAAAAATTTCTCTGAGAATAACTTCAAGAATAAATTTATAAAATCTTTTATGTAGAAAACTGCAAAAGCATATAACCTCACAAAGGGACAAAAAGTCACTCAACTTTCCACTGAGTCTAAGTGTTTCATTTTTCAGGGTGAGCGCTCAGTTGCACTAGTCATTAGCATGTATCTAACACAAGCTTAGAAAGTACACAAAATATGCACCGCTATAGAATTGAGGGTCTAGATATCTCTCAAATGGCAATCAAAGGGTATTATGTTTAAAGGTATGATTAAGGGTTAGGATAGTTGGGATGACCATATTTAATGATTGATAATGTAATAATACACAAAACAAATTAATATAAAGTAATCCTAAGGTTGTCTCATAACTAACTACTGTCTCAATCCAATAGTCCAAGGATTAGTCTAGTTTTGAAAATTTGATCTTCAATAATGGGCTACTAGCTCCATTCTTCATAAGTATCGGTATGACTTGGTGTAATAATGGGCTACTAGCTCCATTTTACAGAGATGTTTTGGTGCAATTATGGGCTACTAGCTCTAATTTTTTTTGCACCATCTTTACATTTTTAGCACATGGGTGGAGTTTTGTTGCACCTTCTTTTCTTCATGGTAAATATGCAAATGCTACAGGAGTTTATATCTTTAATTATTGCCCCTGCAACATTCGATATTACACGTACATCCCCCCACTTGAGATAAACAATGTCGAAAGTGGTGGTACAGGGGTGTCTTGATAGATCATAACTGATTGGTCTTCCACAAAAGTATATAATTCTCGTTCCCGTTCCCCCGAACCATGGACTTAAGTAGCCAGAGATTTCAACACAAAGAAAAATAAAGACTACAGGGTAGCTAAGGTGAAATGGTGTAACGAATCATATAAAGTAGGTTGAAAACATAGATTGGTTTAACATGGGTGATCTAAGGGTATCTTGCACAAATAATGAGTGCAACATAAGGGTTTATCACGGGAGGTCAGCAAGTCAGTGTAACAAGTCGATAAACGCACACATATAGGCTATTTGGGTGATTTTCTAATTGTTGCCTTCTTGAACTATCTATTCCTGCTAATCAATTAGGTCTCGAAATGATGTACATGCCAAGTTCTAAAGTCTACAATACTACTGGCACACTCAATATTTTGGTGGATTTTTGAGTAATATGATGGAAACGGAATATTAGGCTTAAATCTTACCAAATAGTAATAAAGGGTAATGTGCATTCGGCAAAGATTAATTCTAGTTATTTAAGAAAAATTTGTCAAAAATTTTAAGATTGGCATAATTTTCAAAGAAAACTAGAAAATCAAAGGCAAAACATTCGTTAAGTGGCATGCCTTTCTATAGACAATCCTGAATGGTGTATTACCGATAGGTGTTTTATAAACTGTTCTGAATGCCCATAGTGCATCATCTAGTTTATCTGCCCATTCTTTTCTGTTTCCGTTAACTATTCTTTCCAGGATTCGCTTAATGGCTCTATTAGTATTCTCTGTTTGTCCACTGGTTTGGGGATGATATGGAGTAGCAAGTCTATGTCTTACTTTCATATTTCTTAAGTGTTTTTTAGAGGAGGGAATTGCAAAAATGTGTCCCACGATCACTAATTAGAGCCTTCGGAACTCGACCTCGACACGTGCATCATTAGTAGGTAGGGATTCGGCCTCGACCCATTTTGAAACGTAATCGACAGCCACAAGAATATATTTGTTTTTTCTTGAGGAGGGAAAGGGTCCCATGAAGTCAATCCCCTAGATGTCAAAGACTTTACTGACAAGAATGTTGGTTAAGGGCATTTGGTTTCGTGAGGAGATATTTCCTGCCCGTTGACAAGCATCACACCCTTGAACATATTTTGCCGCATCCTTAAAAATGGTTGGCCAATATAATCCAGACTCGAAGATCTTTCGTGCGGTAATATCTGCCCCATAATGACCTCCCATAGGTCCATTGTGGCAATGTTCCAGGATTTCGTGTAATTCCCTACCGAAAACACACCTTCTTATGATTCTGTCACGACATGATTTGAAGAGGTATGGATCGTCCCATATGTATTTCCGTACATCACTCAATAATTTTTTTTCTTAAATAATAAGTCAGATGCTGAGGAATGATGAACTCATAATTATGTTGGCCACCGTATTTATAGATGCGTCCTTTCCTTGTTGTACTCAGTGTCTAGCCCACACAGCCCAGTGGTTGATCTAACTAATACGATAGACTATAGATGATGCGTATTTTCTTTTAAAATATATTTTTATCAAGTTTTAAATTTATAAAAATCGATTCACCTTACAAACGCACTAACGGGCAGAGAACCCGATCGTGGGTAGTATAGAATGGTAAATCCGAGGTAGGTTGGAAGCCTATGTCGCCTCTCTAATTGGTTGTGGAGGAAGTCATGTCGGAATAGCTTGAATGAGGCCAATATTTATAGATATCGAACCTGTTACGGCGTAATTGGTTATGCCGTAACCAACTTACACACCATTCCATAATTAAGCAGCTGTTACGGCGTAACCAGATATGGTGTTACGCCGTAACCTTCATATAACTTCCATATGTACGTGATCTTCATTCCATATTTGTAGATCTTTATGGTTACGGCGTAACTGGATAAGGTGTTACCCCGTAACTATAACTTTGACGAGATTTCCTTCCAAATATAGGATTACGGCGTAAATAGATATGGTGTTACGCCGTAAAGTCTTCCTTGATCTTCGTACTTGCTTAATTTGTGTTACGGCATAACCATTTTTGGTGTTACGCCGTAACAATCTTTAGAATTTACACTTTAAGTCCTTTTTCCATTGTTTCTTGTCACTTTCCTGTATTTCACCTGAAAACTATAAAACAATAGAAAATATCTCATTTTTGAGTGTTAGTGAAACATTTGCAGGTACTTTAGGGGGTATTTTGCCACCAAAAAGTATTAAATATTTGATGTTATCAATAGACGATACGTACACGCAAAAGCAAGTAATAGGCACACATATATCCTATCATGCAAATTATATGAAGGTTCCTAGGTTATAGACTAGGCCAAACCACCTAGTTCTCTATAACTATTAGGCTATCAAATCATCACCACTTTACACGAAATGATTAGAATCTATAGAGAGAAAGTTTAAGAGAGAGAAGGAATAAAAGGAAAAATAGAAGGCTTTCATACACTTAAAAAAATGAGAACCAACAACCTTCCTAACATGCTAGGAAGGGGTATTTATACTTAAATGAAGATAAGACCCTAAATGGGTCGTTTGGCTTTTTCTTGGGTAGGACCTAATACAAATGGGCTTTAAGCCCGACACCTAGTCCTAATTAACTTAAATGCATTCTCGTAAACTACGTTTTTCTTATACAAGGCTCGGGAATAATAATGAACATCACTTTACATAAAAACATGGCTAACAATCTCCTCCTAAGGGGTGGTCATTGAATTATGGATCACTTCTTGTGACGTCTTGAGTCTTGGAGCCTTGTATTCTTGGGAATTCTTTTGAAGATACTTTTGCATGCTTGTGATCTTGGATCTTGATCTTTAACTTGATATCTTTTGACAAAATACTTATATCGCGGTTTTTGGCCTTGATTTATCTTGACTACTGAGATCTCTAAATCTTTATCCTTGAATCTTTATGCCGCGTTGCAATCTTGTGTCTCCACCCTCATGCTCATGGTCTTGAAAGTTCGCTAACAATATCCCCTAACATTTTCTTTAACATGATTACTTATACAATATAATGGAAGGAGTAGTACTTGATCCACTTGCAAGATATATCTTTGTTATTGCCCGACAATATTGTTGATAATTTTCTTTTGAGGAAGTACTTTTACATCAAAGATTGCAGAAGACTTTGACACATGTACTTGAACTTTCATCATGTGTTTATCTTTGTCGATTGAACATGAGGTGGTGAATCTTGACTCAGCTAGAATGAGGTTGTAACGCCGTCACTTATACCTAAAAATTAATGTTAGTGATAAATAGTAGAAATAGACGAATATGGCTTTGTCATTCGTCATAGTTTGGTTACATTAACCTTTGGTTCTGTGAGGACCATTTTACAGTATAAAATATTATACATGTGATCTGGTAGATTCATTATAAGAACCTCCTTGACAGGGTTTCCAGCTCAAAGTGTTAGATCCTCTAACGCAGATGTATTAGATTTACTGTACTTGCTAGTATCTCTTTACTAGACACCTCAAAGCAGGCTACCTCACTAATAGTATTGCTACTAATAGAACGATAAGAGTGAATCATTGAATTACTATTTCAATGATTGAGTCATCAATTCATTTACTAGACCAAAATCGATATCCAGTTGACACAAGCTTGATTCATTTTAGAATCTCGCAAGTCACCTACCGCAGAGCTGTTTGATGTTAACTCTGGAAGGATTTCTATTCATCACTGTGAGTATTAAAGAGTATCACTCTGAATGTTTTGGTAATTATCACAAGGATAATGTGTAGGACTCTTTGATACCAAATGTTGTATAATGATGTACAACATTTTGTATATTGGAATTTTTGTCTTAGTGAGATTTTTGATTGATCTCGTTGGCTCTAGATTCTATAAGTGCACATTTGTTATTTGGTAATCAGAGGCTGGAGCGGACTGCCACCTTTTCAATATCAACGATCTCGAAATGAGAAAGCCGATAAAAACGTGTTGATCTTCGTGAGAAATGAAACAAACTTCTTTTAAGAGAATCATGAGTAGCTAGGATGGGTTATGCCTTGCATCACTGGGTCCATGATGACTTGTCTTCAATACCAGAATCTTCATTGTGATTACCGATAGATTATGCATTGACCTGATTTCTGCCTAAAGTTGTATGGAAGGCTTCTTTCTTTACACCATTTATCTTTACATTTCTTTTTATGATTAAAATCTTTATCTTCATAGGAGGATGGCATTCAAACCTCTTCCAAGATTCTTGAGATGTTTTGTCATAAGCTTAAGAAGTTGATATCACATTTCATTCCAATGGTCAGCTTGAAGCTTCTTGTTGAGCATTTCTGTGATTGTTGCAGGTGTGAGAGGATATCTCTTTTCTACCAGCATAAAGATATGCAGATTCTGAAATCTCACAAAATGTACTCACTGAAGAAAATAGTTTCCAAACAGTTCTTCTTTGTGTCCTTGTAGATTCCTCATACTTCACTTTCTACATCAAGGTTCAAACATCATTTCAGGATCAATCCAATAACACTTTCTCATAGCCCTCTTCTATCCTTATTAACCTATGCTTTGCTTACCAACTCTAGAGTAGTTTCTAAAGTCTTTCTTGTTAATATTCTGAAGCATCGAATTCATTGATGCAGTACCTATTTGTAACGTTCAATCAAGATTCTTTATGATTTTGAAAGTATCCTATCTTTCCTTTTTGATGATTTTTCCATTGTCAAAATATGATTGGAGGCTTAGTGGCTAGAGGTTTATAGCTCAATTGCTACCTAATTCATCGATGAAACTATTATATATGCTTTTTCATCTTTGCTTCTTCTTGACTTTTCTACTTCAGCTTTACATTCTTATTCTAACCTTTTGCTTCTTTAAATTTTTATATTCAAGTTTCTCTCTTGCACTTTTAGAACTTTCTTCTGTTTCTTGTTCATGCCATTTACAACTCTTGTATCCATGTCTACAAATGTGTTTACTCTTTTCATTTCTTTGTCAAATAACATCTGAATATCCTCGAAGCTTGTAGTCTTCAATTGATTATGCTTGTATCCAACCATGTTTTTCAGATAAGTGGACATTGTATTTATTTTTTGAGCCTTAGTTGGTGGTTTTCTTCTCTACTCTTCTACTCTAAGTCTTGCAAAATGCTTCTTCCTTTTATTCATAAGCTCCACAACAATCTTGACTTTTCTTCAATAGTCAATTCTCCTTGCTTTTCTGCCTGTAATCTTGCAGCTAGCTCATAATCTGCATCCATCATAGCTTGAACATTATCCCATTCAGCAATGTTTGCATCTTCTTCTCTTTGTCTTGCAAGCTTATCTTCTTCTTCCAATTCAGCATCTAATTGAGCTTGAAGTTTTTGAGCAACTTTCTTATCAAACATAATCTGATCTTTCTTCTTCAAGGTTTTTCATGGTTCTCAACCAATTTTTCCTTGCCTTTGTCTTTAGCTGTGAAGTTGTGGTGGTTGACAAGTTGGATGTTTTTGTTGTAAAAATTCACTTGGCTCTTGAACTATAACCCCTCTAGCCTTGGGTCTTGTAACAGCAGTTGTAGTTGTTGTAGCAGCAGTTGTAACAAATATTGTTTTGTTGCACTTGTGTTTTCTTATTAGGTCTGGTCAGATTCATATTCTTCAACATGTTGTTGTTGTTGTAATGCTCATTGCAACTCAGCAGTACTAACTTCACCTTCTCAACCACATGCTGTTCTATAAACACTTCTTCACCATCAAGAATACTTGTATCAAATATTCCTTCATCATTCCTCCCCTGAGTCTCATCAACCAAAGTAACCTCTGCATCAGCATCAATATCAACTATTTTCCTCCCCTGTTTGGATGCATCCTTCTGATCACCCAAACCTTTATCTTCAGAGGAAACCACTCTTGCAGGTCTACCAATCTTGAATAATCTTTTTATCCCTGGAGGTTTTGACTTCCTTTTCCCTTCCAGCTCCTTAACCCTCTTTTTCAATTCAGTAACCTCTGCAGCTTGAGAGGTCTTTGTAGTCTCTAGAGCAAGAACTCTTTTAGACAGTTTTGTATAAAGTTGCATCAATTCAGTAAGTTTTAGTCTATCCTCACCACTGAGTAGTGGATCATTGGAATGTGTAGGTACACTTGCCACATTTTTAGTATCATCAGTTACAGGTTCTGTAGGACCACTAAGTTGATGATCCTTAGTGTCTTTCCTCTGTTTCCTTCTAGACTGTTTCTTCTAGGGTTTAGATGTTGATGGTTGAGTAGTAGTGGGTGTATGATGGGAATCAGTTGGTATCTCTAAACCTTCACCTACTTGTTCTTGTGCTTGAACAATCATGGTTGGAAATAAAGGTGTGTCCCTACCAAAAAAGTCTTTTCCCTGCCTTTTCATGTTAGAAAAGACCTTCTTAGTGTGAGAAGGTGTAACATAAATCTCTTTATGTTTGGACATTCCTTTAACTTGTTTATACAGGAACACTTGTACAAACCTTGGACACATTAGAAATTTAACCCCACCCTCCAAGTTCTTCACCATATTATCAAAAATGTACTTGGAAAAGTTGAATTTTTTGTTTGTGGCAAGACAGATGACAGCAGAGGCCATAGTGCTACTAAATTCGTTCCAAGCAGCAGTCTTAGCACTAAGGCATTGCAGAATTGTATGGATAATAAATTTCCATTGAGGTGAAAAGAAAGCTTTATAGAATGTAAGCTTTTGTGTAAGATTTTCATACCCCATGAGTGTCAGCTGTTCAAAAATTGTAGCATTTGGCAGACATTCAGTACCTTTAGCATCTTCTAATTGAAGATCACTTCTTATACTTGTCTCAGTAATGATCACCTTCTTCTTATCCACTAGGGCTTGAATCTACACTTCTCCATTAACAGTTTTCACCTTTGTAGTAGCCCATACATGTAGTATAGATTGTGGGATTAACCGTTAACGCATATTTGATAGGATGTGCGTTCAAAAAATCTATAATTTGCTCGAATCCATCACTTTCAGTGGGTTTATCTAAGAATGCGACCATGTTGTGGGAACTAGCGAAATTTAAGGCAGCCATTGAAGTTGGGTTTTGATGATTAACAATGAAATTGAGTTAGGGTTTATGATTAGAGGGTATAACAAAGATTGAAGTTGATTAAGTGATTGAATGAAACCCTCAATCGAAGTATTTATGAAATCACCCTCAACAACATTAACTTGAACTAGCAGTACTAAGTTAAGCCTAACAGCATTAACTGACCCAGCAGTAGTAAGTTATGCCTGGCAGCATTAACTTAACCAGCAGTAGTAAGTTTATGCCTAACAGCATTAACTAACACTGGCAGTAGTAAGTGTATGCCTAGTAGCATTAACTTTGAGTCACCAGCGTTAACTCTAATTTCGTTCCAAAAAGCATTTCCATCATCAATTTTGATTCTCACAAGCTCTCTTTTTGTTTTTATTCTCACTATATCTCTCAATTCTTTTTCTCACCAATTCACTCTATCTGTTTTTATATTACACAGCTCTCTTTCTGTTTTTATGCTCACCAATTTCTCTCATTTCTTTTAGCTCACAAAGTCACTCTTTCTATTTTTGTTTTACACATCTCTCTTTCTGTTTTTCAGCTCACTATTTCTCTCAATTCTTTTAGCTCACAAAGTCACTCTTTTTATTTTTGTTTCACAAATCTCTCTTTCTGTTTTTCAGCTCACTATTTCTCTCAATTCTCACAATATTAATTATAACAAACAATAGTAAGTATAACAAACAACATTAACATAGCAGTATTAAGTATAACTAGCAGCACTAATTATACTTACCAGTAGAAAGTTAGCCCAACAGCACGAACTTGATTTTCATCATTAGCAGCTTTTTCATCCCATTCAAATCATCGTTTGTTGTATAATCCGCTGCATATGAACACAATTAACCTCCCCTCAATCAATACGTCATAGGTTAAGCATTCTAATACTTGCAATAAGATATTGAAATCTGCTAACATCAAATGCTTTTGTGAGCAAATCTGCAATATTTTGATCTGTGTGAATCTTTATCATCTGAATAAGCTTCTTCTCATTGGAATCTATGATAAAGTGATGCTTAATCTTAATGTGCTTTGTCTTGAGTGAAAAATAGGGTTCTTCACTATGCAGATAGTACTCTCATTATCAATATGAATCTTAGTCTACATAAAGTTATATCCATAATCTAGTAATTGATTTTGGATCTAAAGCACCTGTCCACAACAATTAGAAGCAGCTATATACTCAGCTTCAGTTGTGGAAGTAGCAACCACAGTCTGCTTCTTGCATTGCCATGAAATCAACCTACACCCAAGGAACTGACGACCTTTTGTTGTGGATTTCCTATCTTAACTTGCTCCTGCATAGTCACTATCAGTATATGCCACCAAATCAAAAGGTGAATCCTTAGGATACCAAAGGCCCAACTTAGGTTGACCTTTTAAGTATCTAAAGATCCTTTTCACAGCATGAAGATGTGAAACTTTATAATTGACTTGGAATCTTTCACAAGCACATTCTGCAAACATAATATCAGGCCTTAAAGAAGTTAGATACATTAATGAACCAATCATTGATCTATATAAATGTTCATCTACATCTTTACCATCTGCATCTTTGAGCAAAGCCTTTTAAGTTTCCATAGGTGTGCTTGCTGTTTTGACATCACTAAAGCCAAATTTCTTCAAAATCTCAGTCACATACTTGTCTTTACTTATAAAAATCCCATCTTCCTTCTGCTTCACTTGCAGTCCTAGGAAGAATGTGAGTTCGCCCATAGAGCTCATTTGAAACTTCTTATGCATCATCTTCTCAAATTCAGTACATAATGACTTCTTTGTAGAGCCAAAAATTATATCATCTACATATACTTGAACTAACAGAATATCACCTTTGTCCCTTCTGATAAATAAAGTCTTGTCTATCTTTCCTCTCTGAAACCCATTGTCCAATAAATAAGTTGACAAGGTTTCATACCAAGTTCTAGGAGCTTGATGCAGTCCATAAAGTGCCTTTTCTACTTTGTATACTCTGTCAGGAAAGTCTTGATCTTCAAATCCTAGTGGTTGACAAACATAGACTTCCTCTTCAATCTTACCATAAAGAAAATCACTCTTTACATCCATCTAATACACCATAAAGTCTTTAAATAAGGCATAGATTAAAAATAGCCTAATTGCTTTAATTCTGGAAACAGGAGCAAAAACCTCATCATAGTCTATTCCTTCTTCTTGTGTGTATCCTTATGCAACCAATCTTGCTTTATTTTTAATCACAATGCCTCTTTCATCTTTCTTGTTCCTGTATACCTATTTAGTATCAATGGCCCTTTTGCCATTAGGTAAATCCATCAAGGTCCAAACCTGTTGTAACTTGAACTGTAGAAGCTCCTCTTGCATAGCTTCTATCTAGCTTGGATCTTTTAATGCTTGGATTACCTTCTTAGGCTCTTCTTGTGATAAGAAACATGCAAACAGACAATTCTGAAAATCTTTATGGTTGGTCCTCTGCTGTACTGAACTAAACAAACCATGTTCTTCCAAATTCTTTGTCATTCTTCTTGTTTAAGGTGCTGAATGCAAGTCTCCAATAATTTGTTTAATTAACTGGTCTTTGTGTATTCTTGTAGTAGGAACAGGACTGACTTGGAAGTATGTATCCAAATTGTTCATGTCAGCCCCTAAAATATCATCTTCAACATCACTAAATCTGCCAATTTCTTCCAATTCAGGCATATTTGGATCATCAGCACATCCATAGACTATATTCTCAGCAACAACATTATCTACTATGCCAGCAGCATTTAACAATTGATTAGTTGCTGGATGAATTTTGCATCCTTCCCTTGATTTACTCTTGGCTCTATTGTACTTGTAACCTCACTATCTTCATTCCCTGGATCTTTAGCATCTTTCTTTTCCTCATCCCCTGATGGTTTGAATCCAACATCAGAAGAATCCTTTGAATTCTAAAAGAATAGTGGATCAGTAGGCCACATTGGTAGCAAAATGTAATCTTTACCAGGTATTGTCTCCATTCCTACTTTACCAGCATCACACATGCTTTTTTACCTGCAATTACCAATAGATGATTCCCTTCAACAACTAGATTATCGTTCATAGAATTTGTTTATGCATCTATAACAAAAAAGCCAATTTAGTCTCACTTATCCTGTAGTATTTGGATTTTATTACTCACTAAAATTTTTTTTTAAACCCCCATGCAGGTTCTCTTCTACTATCTAGTTCACTTGTTTTTAACAACACGAATGCTTTTGTCGATTGTAAAATCCAATGAAAGAACCCATCAACAGCCTTTCATTGAACATACCTAGGTGGAACTATGGTATTAAGGATTGTAACATGACACCTAAATTGGTCTTATGAAGCTTAATGCAGGTGATTTTTTTTTTTTCTACCTAAAAAATTTCATAAGGGTCTTGTTGTGAGGACTTGATAACTAACACCCCCCCCTATTTTAGGACATAAACAAGAGTATTAACAACTTCAGTCCATGAAAGTTGTTGGTCAATTTGAATCATCTAGCGAAAGTCATAGCAGCCTCTAATTATTGTCCTATTTTTCCTTTTTGCTACTCTATTTTGTTGTGGAGTCCTAGCAACACTAAATTCCCTCTTAATACCCTTCATTTCACAGAACTGATTCATGACCCTATTCTTGAATTCAGTCCCATTGTCACATCTAATCACTTTTACCCTAAGGTCTATTAGATTTTCTATGCCTGTAATGAATTAAGGATTCACAAGTTTTCATCCTATATGTGCTAAAAGTAAAACCAACTAAACTCTACAAAAATCATCTGTAATCATCTAGGCATACATCTTTATATTTCCATTAACTCCTATACAAATGTGGGCCAAAAAAATCCATTAGTAATATTTAAAATGGTTGGCTGATTGTTTGAAAAACTGACACTAGATTTTGGGTCTTACAAGAAGCTCTGTGTTACTTTCCCTTCTGACAAGAAACACAGGTTTGATTAATTTTAAAAAGTTTTAAAGGTAAACCTTAAAAGGTTTCCCTTTACCAGTTTATTCCATAGTTTTGAAATTTACATTTCCCCCCCCCCCCCTTCCCAAGCCTCCTATGCCCAAGATTTTTAGATTCAACTGGATTTGGCTATTGCCAAAGAGACAAGTTAGACATTCTTGATAACAACATTCTTTACCATCAAACACTGTACATGTAATCCTTTCTAGGAACTTTAAGCAAAACTAAAGACTTTCATCATTAACTTAACTTCTAGGAAGACTACAACAAGCACATCAGTATCAGTAAAAAAGAACACAATTTCTTGCTTTCACACATTTTTTGAGACACCGAAGAGGTTAAACTTTAGTTCATTTACAAAATACACATCTTTAAAGTCTAATTTACCAGTTTTTATTTTACCTTTCCCAGTAATTTTCCCTCCTTTGGAATTTCCTCTAAAGGCAACAAATCCTCCATCAATTTCTTCGTAATCTGTAAGATAGGATCTGTTTCCTGTCATGTGCCTAGAGCATCCACTATCAATCACTCCTTTATCCTTCAAATCTTGCTGTGGATTGCCCTACACATAATGGTAGGAGAATGAGTTTCTTTTGGGGACCCAAGCCATTACTGACTTGGATCTGCCTTGTGCATCAATATAGTCAAATCTTTTAAAGGACATTGATGCACCATTGTTTCGGGAGACATTGTCTAAGACTTTATGTTTTGGTCTTCAAACCCAACATGCTGAGGCCTTAACAGCATTTCCCTTGTTTCCCTTAATAGCACTAATAACTACTTTTGGCCTAGCAGTATTAACTACTGCATTTGGCCTAGCAGCATTAACATTTTTATCATTAACAATATTAACCCTCTTATTAAAATTACTATTATTAGCTGCTGTTATTTTGTTAAAAGGCCTTCTAGCAGTTGAATATGCATTATTAATAACATTTTTCATGGGTCCTGCATTATTCACTGCTGTTCTTGGTTGAACAGTATTAACTAGTCTAGCAGCATTAAGTGAAATTGGGCCAGACCCAGTAAAGACTGTTCTTGGAACCATGTTCCTTTTTGGACTGAGGTAAGTTATTTTAGAGAAATTCTGTTTGTTCACCCTTTGAACATTGGTCCAAACTGGTTTTTCAAACCTTTGATTATTATACCAATTATTGTAATCTTTCCTCAAATGTTCAAAACTACCACACATATGACAAGCTTTGTTGAACATCTCAAAATCATTCCCTAGTTTTTGAGACATCTGCTGGTTCCAATTTCTCTTGTTTCCTCTAGGACTAGGTGTGTTCTGCCTATTTTATCAACCGATGTATTCCTAGGAGATTTTACTTGCTTAGTAGACTTAACAACGTTTATCTTAGCAAAACATGGTTTATTAAACATCTTAAATGTATTAATCTTAGGCACATTTTCTTCATCACTATTAGACACCTAATCCTCAATAATTGGGGCTCCATCTTTTTTCCTAGCAGTCTTAGGTTCATTAGTCTCAACAGTAGGCTTTTTAACTATAGACTCACTAGCAGACTCATTCACATCAACAAAATCATCTAAACTAGGATAAAGTAAATCAAATTTTGGTGGCATAAAATTTCCAATATAGAGAGGTGGGACAGTATTATACCCTAATCTTGTTTTACACTTATCTATTATCTGTCTGTCTAGAAGTTTACTTAGGTTTTTTGATGAATTTTCAAATTTTTATACTGTAAGTTGAACCTCATTTTTTCTTTTGTAGCCAATTCTAACTTCCTTTTAAGCTCTGTAATATCTAAATCTCTTAAATAGATTTCACGTTTTAAGATAAGTATATCTTCTTCCTCATACATAACTCATTTTTCTTAAAGACAACAGTCTAGCTTCTACAGATTCTAAACCAGTTTTATATGAGACAAAACTTATCTTAGCTATTCTTAAGTCTTTAACTAATTGTTCATTTTGTTCTTTTAGATCTTTGACACATTCTAAACAAGATGAACAATAATTTGATACCTCAGAGTTTGTAGAAGAAGTTGAACTTGTTGAAGAATAAGCCATGAGAGCAAAATTAGTTGGACCTTCTTCTGCTTGGTCACTCCAATCATAGCCAAAGCCATCACACTGAGATACTAAGGCATTTGAAGTAGTTTCCTCAACTGGCACAGTTCTTCTTGTAGGCTCCTTGTTTCTGCTGTCTTGATTCCTAGGTGCCTTGCATTCCCTTGTAAAGTGTCTTCTCTTTTGGCAGTTAAAATACTCCATGATTTCAAGCTTTATATATATATATATATATATATATATATATATATATATATATATATATATATATATATATATATATATATATATACACACACACAATATAAATATATAAAAGGATATCAATTATAGTAAGAGAAGAATTCCAAGAGGGTTTTTTTAAAAGATTACTTTTGACCAAAGTAAAATCCAAAAAAACCTTCCCGGGTCGTTTCTCGACGAGGCGTGAATTAAGAATCGTGATTAAGTTCGTGATCGCGTGATTGAATGATTCAATGATTTTTTTTGATTTGGAATTCTATTTCTACAACTAAAAATGCAAAAACAAGGAAAAACAAGCCTAAAAGGAAAGCAATTAAAGTTAAAACACGAAAAACGATAACGGGATCCTAAACCCGTTCTTTAAAAACCTAAATTCTACAAATTTAACCCTAAAAATGCAAATTTAATTTTTAACAATCCTAAATGATTAAAAATAATTTTAGAAAAAAGAATTATATTTTTTGACTTTTATTTTATTTATTATGAATTAAAAACAGTTGTAATCTAAAAAATTAATTAAGAATACTAAACTAATTATAAAAATCTGAAAAAATCACGAAAAGTACTTTGAACTATGTTAAACCTAAGAAAAATAAAATGGTTCAAACAACTTATTGAAATAAGCTGTAAATAAGCAAAAGAATGGCTGAAAGCTTAAAGGGTGAAAAAGGGTTATATTTTAAATAATGCAAAGTAAGAATGAAATAGATCCTAGGGCAGTTGGTGAGTGTGTGTTGTGTTAAAACGTTTGGGATGTTAAGGTTGAGGTCTCGGGTTCGAAACTGGGGCCTCCCTATACACCCAAATGTTTTTATTTTTGAAACTTTCTTTTTGAAAAAGCTTCTAATAAGCTAAGTTACCAACTTTAACAAAAGGTGACAATATTGGATATTAAGCTAACGGCTAAAAGCTAAACTGTTTGCTTTTTGGGGACTAAATAAGCAAAGGAAACAACAAAATAAGCTAAAATAAATACACACCTACACCTAATAAGCACTTCTAACTAAAAATAAGCAAATTAATTAAGCTGGAAGGTATCTTAAACCTTTAAGATAGATTTCCCTTAAAAACTTAAAGGCATTAGTCTAAACTCAAAATTTGCAAATAAGCTTCTAAAAGCTTAATCCTAAGGTCAAATAAGCTACAAGAACTCTAACCTATCCTAATAAGCAAATAAAAACACAATTTAAGCAATCCTAACATCTAAAATTCTCAAATAAGCAACTCAGCAATTCTGGCTAAAAAGCTACTAAAACAGCCTACAAATGCACTTTTAAGCTAGATAATCAATAAGCTAAAGTCTAAAACCTAAAAACAAATTAAGCTAGTCCTATAAACTACCATAATAAGCCAAAAATAAGCATTTTTAATCATTTATAAGCTAGAAAAAGGCTTATGAAAGTAACTGATTAACTCAGTATATGCTGAGTTTTTTCAAGTTTTTATAAAGACAAAAGGCTAACTGCAGGCCTATTTTAAGCTATGAAAAAGAGTTCTAAAAAACACAATAAGCTCAAACAGATTGAGCTTATGTCCCAATGAGCTTATGAAATGATTTTCAGACTCCTAAGCAAGCTAAATCCAATCAAAAATTTCAATTAAAAACTAGATTCTACATTAGGAAAATGAAAGACATATTTTTAACTAAAACTTAATTGACTAATACACACCTAAACTAAATCTATTCTACTGCATTATGGGGCATAAGCAAGCATTAAAATGACACCTATAAGCACCCAATCCAAATTTAAACAAATAAGCTATGTATTAATCCCTTATGACCACAGATTCAAAGAATTTGTAGCTCAAATCTTAACTTTGAGTTTTAAGCTTTAAAAACTAAAAGAGACTGACTTTAAGGCTTAATTTAAGCTTGTTGAAATTGATTTAAGAACCAAAAACAAACTAGCAGTACTAACACATGGTTAGTACTGCTAGTGCCAAACACCCCTTTAAACATTCAAAATCCATTTTAAGCTTGATTTTCACTTAGAAAACTTATAAAAACTAAAAACAGGTTAAGAATAAGGTAAAATGAAGACAAATAAGCAATTATAACACAGAGATAAATACTTAATATAAGAAAACAAGAATAAGCAGGTTTAAGCTAATAAATGATAGTTTTATATAAAAACATAAGTAAATGACATATAAGCAATAAGAAAGCATAAATAAGCAATTAACAACAATAAGCAGTAAAAAGTAGTAAATAAGCAATAAGAAATTTTAAGCAAAAAAATTGAAAATGAGAGACTTACAAAGCCCTTTGCTCTAAACAAGGGCAGATAAGCTCTTAAGAGATTTGTCTACAAGCTCTAACTTGTTTAAAACAAGCTAGTAAACCCTTCTAAATCTGGCTTGTCATCCAAAATAGCTTTTGAGTGACTTTTGGTAAAAAGACTCAAACACTATAAGTTATTGAAAAACTTATAGTGCTTAAGTAAAACAGCTTAAGTAAAAGATAAAAAGAGCTTATGTGAGCTTAACAAACGTTTTTAAAACATAAATTGCATTAACTTAAAAACAAGATTTAACATAAAAAATTAAATTTCATTAGACTTAAAAAATAGTACAAAGCTTTTAAAAAAAGTACAATAAGCTAAAATAAACTTAATATAAGCTGAAAGATTAAAAACTAGATAGCCTCAAGGGCTTGCAAGAGTCCTATTTATAGAAGAATTTTGCTCTTTTGGGGTCTTCAAGCTTATGCTTTTTCTGTGAGTGAGTGAGAGGTTGTGTTTTCTGTGTGAGTGAGTAGAATTCTCATCACAGCCATCCAAAAATCTTGTTCACTAAGTCTTATCATCACAGCCCTTCATTTGGTTCTTCAATTCATTGACGAATGGGAAGTGAAAGGATTGCCAAGGTGGAATTGGCACTTTGTGGAGTAGAGTTGAGGTGTGAGAGTGATGGGTTTATTTTGGGGTGCAGAGGTCAAGGTGAGAGTAACAAGGATGATGAATAGTGGGATTTAGGTTTTTTGGCGGGAGAAGTTTGACTGGGTTTTGGGGATAACGGGGTTAAGGATGAGGTAATGGTGTTAAGTAGTTAAGGACTGACAGTATTAGTCCCTATGGACTAACGATACAAAATCATAAGGACCAATGGTGTAAAAGTTTTAAGGGTGTAATGGTTAAGTGTTGTTGGGCTTATATTTGGGCCAGTTTGGTTTTAGGCTTATACTTTGGGATTTTAATTATACAAAAAGGCTTATTGGGCTGACTTGGCCCATTAATTTGGGTACGTATTGGCCTGATAAGATTTCTTTGGTTTTGGCTTTGTGTTTGACTTGTTGACTTTGACTTTCTGATTTTAACTTTGACTTTTTACGCTCTTTCGATTCCCGTGCTTGGTTTTGTCAGTTTTGGCTTCATTTTTGTCTTTTTGTGAATATCTGTTACCTGCACAGTATACAAAGCA